>WSYH01003112.1:0-72454 GCA_036426205.1 Ascaphus truei
TCAGCGACATCACAGAGGAGGATCTCAAGCAGTCTGGTGTTGCACACAGGTCACAGGGTGGTGGGGGTGCTGTCACAGCTGTGACAGCACCACCATCACCCTGTGACCCGTGACCCGTGTGCAACACCAGACTGCTTGAGATCCTCCTCTGTGATGTCGCTGATGCCATAACATGAGACTTTGGTCTGTATTACAGGACTTTTCTGCTGCCTCACTGTGAGACGCTGGTATTTATCACAGGACTTCCTCAGTGCCTTGTACACTATCTATCTGAAGTGCTCTATGTCCCTGGGCTATTCTCATAGAATTTTTGCTCATTAGCTTTGAGCTCTGCATCTCTGGGGATTTGACATTAGTGCTATTAGCGCACTATTTGGATTTTTTTCTCCTGCTGCTTATCCCATATGTGCAGCTTAGTCCAGGGCATCACTATACAGAGCTGACTTGCAGCACATTATAGGGTCACAATTTTATGCATTTTCATCTACTGTATGTGTCTTACCATCTCTCACCATTATTAAGAGGTTTATGTATATTTATTATATATTTTTTCTGTGGTCTGGACTTACTTACCATTCATATTTATTATTATCTATTGCATTGGATCGGCCGATCTTAGTTACACTACTTGGGGAAAAATAATTTTTCCCCCTGGTTTTGTTATGGTATATTTGCAATAATATATTGTTACCTTGTTTTGGTTCTTACCAGACCTATTGTACTTCTTTGGTGTTTCTACGCTGTGTCACATAGCGATTTGTTATAAGATCTGTGTGGGTCTGTTTTATGTGTTTTTTATACTTTTTGCTAATAAAGTCCATTTTTTTCTATTTTTCATTATACAGTGTTTGAGTGCACCTTTTTGACCCTACTTTTTCCTTTTCTTAGTTATATATATATAGTCAGATAAGGCAGTTGGCACTCCAATAGGTGCTGGTAAGCCACAGGTGCACGTCCCATATAGAGAATGTAGTTATACGTTACCGTTCCAAGGATTGGTAAACAAGAGACAGCACTCAATGTTGAAAATCAAAGTGTATTAGTGAAAGCAAAAATACATCCAGAAACCCAACGTTTCGGTCCTACAGAATGGGACCTTCCTCAGGGGACAACCCCCTGAGGAAGGTCCCATTCTGTAGGACCGAACGTTGGGTTTCTGGATGTATTTTTGCTTTCACTAATACACTTGATTTTCAACATTGAGTGCTGTCTCTTGTTTACCAATCCTTGGAACGTAACGTATAACTATATAATATATAAGTATATATATATATATACAAAAAGAAAAAAACACAGGCGCAAGATAATGGTATACAGCTGATATAAATTTAAATATACTAGGGACACTATACATGACCATGAATTGGAGTCTCAGTGCTTATATCTGTAGGACTTTCCTTCTCCTTATACTGCAGGTGACCCCTTATATATGGCTCTACTCCGCGCTCAATCATTGATACAATCTCAGGCGTCACATTGACACATCCTAGAGACCAGAGAGTATAGAAAAAGGCTCTAGATTGTACTGTATCCTTTCCCAATCAGTGCTCAGTGAAAAGGATAAAGCACCATCTAGAGCCTTTTCTTTTTCGGAGAACTCTCGAAAGCATGTTCTATGACATAAATTGTTAGTCCAATAAAAATGGATCACCTAATACAGAAGAACTCATTATTTCTGCAACTGGACTAACATGGCTACCTTCTGCTTTATATATATATATACACACAGCTCAACTCCGTTATAACATGGTCCTCGGGGGCCACCTAATCTGACCGCACTATAACTGGAGTCGCACTAATTTTTTTTTAAATGGCCGCCGCGCGCCCGATCGGGAGGAGGGGGAGGGAGGTTGAGTTAGGTGCCGGCAGCCCTACATGGCCCATAGCAGCCACTGTAGTTCTCCCAGCATTCCCCGCACTCCCCTCAGCAGCTCCGCACCAGCCAACCATGGATCCCCGCAACTATCCTTCAGCCTCCCACCAATTTCCCCCCCCCACCTATCCCCTCCCCCCAGCCTCGCACTGATCACCCACCGCCTCCCGCCCCCCCACCCCCCCCCCCCATCCTCGCACCAGCCCCCACACCGGCCCGCGCACCGCCCCCCCAGCCTTGCGCCATTCCCCGCACACCCCCCCCCAGCCTCGCGCCGATCCCCGCACTGACCCCCCAGCCTCGCTCCGATCCCCCAGCCATGCACCATTCCTCCCCCCCCAGCAGCCCCACGATGCCCCCCAAAGGTGGGCTGTGACACCAAAGGTAGGAGGTGCTGTGTGTGGTGTGCTGTGTGTGCTGTGTGTGTAGTGTGCTGTGTGTGCTGTGAGTGTATGTAGTGTGCTGTGAGTGTGTGCAGTGTGCTGGTGCTGTGAGTGTGTGTAGTGTGCTGTGAGTGTATGCTGTGTGCTGGTGCTGTGTATGCAGTATGCTGTGAGTGTATGCAGTGTGCAGTGAGTGTATGCAATGTGCTGTGTGCTGAGTGTATGCAGTGTGCAGTGACTGTATGCAGTGTACAGTGAGTGTATGCAGTGTGCTGTGTGTGTGCAAAATAAAAATGTAAAAAAAAGCATTTTTTTTTTTATTCGGGGTCCATGCTCAAACCGCGTTATAGCGGAACGCGCAATAACGGGGTTGAGCTATATATATATATATATATATATAGATCTATGTATACTGTATTATACATTAGAGGTAGCAGTTACTGGTTAGCGAGCTTCATAATCAAAAAATAAATAAATAAATAGATTAATACCGTTCTGTGGCTAACGAAATGCTTTTATTTGTGCGAGCTTTCGAGATACACTGATCTCTTCTTCCGGCGATGTTACAATGAATGAAGCAAAAGGTAAACTTAAAAACAGTGTCTCCTGGAATGTTATCTGTGCTTGTCCTTCCCCCGGTGTGGATGTGTTTTATGGCTAGAGGTGTCAAAGGGTAACTCAAAGCAAGTGAAGAAAGAGTGTGTATGTGTATCAGTGTGAATAAAAATGAATGGAGAGCCCACAGTATATACAGTGCTTTACACAAGGTGTGTGTGGAGTGGGACTGGATATAAATGGTGTGGGTGGGTGTGGAAATGTGAGAGTTAGTAGCACAACTAAAAGTGTGTGTGGATACTTAGTTGTCCCTATTGGTGTGTAGGGATGGAAAAACAAGGAGTATTAGTATGTGTGAGAGACAGCTGTGTGTGCATACATATAGCACAGTATGTACAGACATGGCCTTTAGCGCTTATGGGACGAGAGTTCACTACTGTCAGTAATGACTCATAAAATTTCGATCTCTGTTTAGGCCACTGCTAAGTGTCCCGAACAGTTGCATAAATTTGTATTCATGCAACCGTCTCTCTTTCGGGGTTTTAAGATTACCTTTGAGTATGGCAACCCTCAGATCGTTCATCTTATGGCCAGAGTCAGAGAAATGTTCGCCAACAGGACTGTCTCTTGTACCGCGTGTGATGCTGTGGCGATGCAGGTTCATTCTCTTGTTTAGCCCCTGCCCTGTCTCACCTATGTAGTAGCAGCCCCCTGGGCATTTCATGCACATGATGAGGTACACGAGGTTGCTGAAAGAACAGGTGAACCTTCCTCTGATTTTGTATTCCCGATTCCTGTGTGGTATTTGTATTGTGTCCGCTGTGTAGAGCATTGCGCAGGTTTTGCATCTTGGGTCCTGGCATGGTTTTGTCCCGCATTCAGTTGTACTGCTGAATACTTTACTCCTCACCATAATATTCTTGAGATTATGGGGTTGTCTGTATGATAATAAGGGTGCTTCAGGGAAGACCTGTTGCAGTCTTGTATCTTCCTGGAGGATGGGTTGTAGTTTCCTGGCGATCTTGCGTAGGGCTCCTAGGTGTGGGTTATATGTGACCACCAAAGGTACCCTGTCGCTTGTCTCCTTCTGTTTGTATTCAAGGAGATCACTTCTTGGTATTCTGGTGGCTTTGTGAATTTGCTGGTCTACAATTCTGTGGTTATATCCACGGTTTATAAAGTCTGATCGCAAGGCTTTAATCCGCTGGTCTCTGTCTGCTGTGTCGGAGCATATCCGGTTGTATCGTATGGCTTGACTGTAGATGGTTGCATGTTTGGTGTGTGTCGGGTGGAAGCTGTTGTCCCTCAAATAGCTGGCTCTGTCTGTAGGTTTGCGGTATACAGAGGTCTGTAGTTGGTTGTTCTTTATAGTAATGGTGGTGTCTAGGAAATGTACTTCATCCGGGGAATGGGTGAGTTTGAGGTTGATGGTCGGGTGGAAAGTATTGAAGTTGTCATAGAACTGTAGGAGGTCCTGTTCGCCAGAGGTCCAAATCAGGAGGATGTCATCGATGTAGCGAAGGTATGTAAGGGGTTTCAAGTGACAGGTGGACAGAAAGTCACTTTCCAGTTTTGCGCAGAAAAGATTGGCATACTGTGGCGCCATCCGAGTACCCATAGCGGTCCCGGTTGTCTGAAGGTATGTGTCATTTCCAAATGTGAAGTAGTTATGGGTCAGAATAAATTCGATGCATTTAGTCAATGTCTCTGTGAGTGGCTCCTGCGGTCCCAGAAAGTATCTGCAGGCTGAAATCCCATCCTCGTGGGGGATGTTGGTATAAAGTGACTCTACATCCATGGTTGCTAGTAGTGTTCCTGTTGGGAGGGGGCCAATTGCATTCAGTTTGTTTAGCAGGTCGGTGGTATCCTGGATATAGCTGGGTGTGTTCCTGACAAGTGGTTTTAGAATGCCCTCCACCCAGCCAGAAATATTCTCGGTAAGTGTGCCAGATCCAGAGATAATAGGGCGCCCAGGGTTGCCCTCTTTGTGAATTTTAGGGAGCATGTAGAATGTGCCAGGTTTTGGGTTAGCTGGTATCAGGTCCAGAATTTGTTCTCTTGTGCGGATCGGGAGTGTTTTAATGATCCTGTTGAGTTCTCGCATGTATTTTTTAGTTGGATCCTCCTGCAGTTGGGTGGAATACCTTGAATCAGAGAGTTGCCTGTGTGCTTCCCGCAGGTAGTCTGTGGTGTTCATTATGACCACTGCTCCTCCTGCTATATATATATATATATATATATATTGTGACATAGTCCAAAGATGTTATGCAGAAGGTTCAAAGATTGAAAAGAAAAAGCGACGGTCAACGCTGCGCCTGAATTGTTCCAGATCTCACCACTCTGGACCACAGTATGGAGCCAAGGAGAATCCAGTCAGAGTGTCTCGTCAGTGGCTGAAGAAACAGTCCAGTCATTTGCAGGATGCAGCGGGCGTTGAAATGAAGTCAGAGGATGTAATGGACTGGAAGTCAAGAAAAAAAAAATGTTTGGGAACTGACCGATTTTTATGTTACACGTGGGGACTATGTCACGGACACTTAACTTTGCAAATAAGATAGTGTAGTTATGCTATATTAGGCCTCTAGAATAAGCATTTTGTAAATATTGCAATGTTATTTTTTCTCTTCATTGAAAATGTAGGTAAAACTACAAATTAATATACAGGGTTGATGGCCCTTAACAAGATTACAAGGCTGTACTACTTAAAAAAAAAAAAAAACCCAGGGAGGTGATAAACTGTCTGGTTTTGTGAGTATATTTAGCATATCCTGGGTTATAAGAATTTGTGCTAGACATTTATTTTTCAAAATAGTTCCCTAATATCGGGGCAACAAAATATGTTTGCTAAGTATAGTCTCTTATGACAAAACCTATTGTCCATAATTGCCGTGAAAAAAAAAAAGTTCATATTCGTGTCATGTGAATGCTTAATATTGTACTGGGGAGTTAGCTCAAGTATTTCAGGTAGGACGCTCACCCCAGTGAGGTCCATGGCCGCTCACCCCAGTAGGTGAGAGCTGGGGAGGGGGATATGTGACATAGTCCAAAGATGTTATGCAGATTTCTGCCCCGTTTTAGGTCAGAAAGTGCAGGAATTGTGCAAAATGATCCACTCCACAGCTTCACATTAACTCAGGCTGGTGGATGGAAAATCCAGACCACAGATTACAATGTGTCTAGTTCTCCCTCACCTGCTCTTCTAATCACATGCACAGGTATTTAGAGCAGAGAGGTTTGCATTTCAGTCTCTCTTCGTAGAGCCTGGAGACTGGGGGTTTCGCTGCTCCCCTGCATCCAGTTCGGGGTGGACGGCCCCTTCAAGTATCACAGTACCAGAGGATTTGCCTGGACACTTGGGACCGAGTTCCCACCACGAACAGATAAGACAAAAAACGTTTATGGCTGTATCTAAAAGACTGTATGCTTTATCTAGTGACCCTAAATGAGAGGGCATTGTTTTAAGCTGGGAAACCAGGTTAGTTGGCCCAGCAGCAGTTAGAGAGGCTGATTCTGCTGTGTAGTTAGATCCCTGAATGGGATAGGATTTTGTTTATATGATTTGATTTTGGTTCTTAAAAGTGACACTGTGTGAAATGCTATAACACTGATATGAGTAAACGGCTGAAGGTTCATGTCTGAGTGCCTCCTGCCTACACATGTTAAAGCTGCAGTCCCTTATTTGGATGAAAATAAAGTAGGCAGAAGCCTGAGTTAAGCAACGTAATACTTTGCATGATCCTGTTTGTTGTATAATTAACCCTAGAAGACTGTGTCAGGAAGAACCCAGACAGACGTCAGCGCTACAAAAGAGGGGTGTTTGTCACAATATATATATATAGATTGTGACAAACCACCCTCTTTATGTGAATATAGTCATATAGTAGTATCAGTATATAGATATTTAGATCTTAGTATATTATATTATAGAGTATATATATATAGTATATATAATTATATAGTTATATATATATATATATATCTATATATATATATATATTACACCCGGTACCAATGTACACTGCATATTATATATTACACAAAGGCACATTGTACACTGAGAATTATATATATTACATACTGTACAAGGCACATTGTACACTGAGGGGGTTATGCACAAAGCAGTGATAAGTTTTTTTAAGTGAGATAAGTGCTTTTAGCAATGACTGTGTTTTGATGATGAAAAGCCTTTTAAGCGTGATACTGTAGTGTTATCACTGCTTTGTGAATCGTGCTGCACGCAATATTGAGAAATAAAGGCATTTATCTCAATTAAAAACACTTATCACTGCTTTGTGCATAACCCCATGAGTATTATATGTATTACACACAGGGCACATTGTACACTGAGTATAAAATGTATTACACACAGGCACATTGTACACTGAGTATAAAATGTATTACACACAGGCACATTGTACACTGAGTATAAAATGTATTACACACAGGGCACAGGTACACCAGGTATTATATATTTAGCATCTACCAAGGCGCATTGTACACTGAGTATTATCATCGTTTTACACACAGGCACATTGTACACTGAGTATTATATATATTACACACAGGGCACATTATACACTGCGTATTATATGTATTACACACAGGGCACATTGTACTCTACGTATTATTTATATTACACACAGGCACATTATACACTGCAAATTATATGTATTACACACAGGGCACATTATACACTGCGTATTATATGTATTACACGCTCTCTCACTTTCCCCTGTGTGATTTTTTTTGGTCACAGCTGTGACAGCACCACCATCACCCTGTGACCCGTGACCGTGTGCAAAACACCAGAAGCTGTGGATCCTCCTCTGTGATGTCGCGATGCCATAACATGAGACTTTGGGTCTGTAGATTACAGGACTCTGTTCTGCTGCCTCACTGTGAGACGTAGAGTATTTATCACAGGACTTCCTCAGTGCCTGTACACTATCATTTTAGGCTTGATGTTGTGCCTATGTCCCTGGCTATTCTAATAGAATTTTTGCTCATTAGCTTTGAGCCTGCATCTCTGGGATTTGACCATTAGTGCTATTAGCGCACTATTTGGTGGAATTTTTTTCTCCTGCTTGCTTATGCCCATATGGTGCAGCTTAGTCCAGTGGCATCACTATACAGAGCTGACTTGCAGCACATTATAGGGTCACAATTTATGCATTTTCATCTACTGTAGGATCTACCATCTCTCGTACCATTATTAAGAGGTTAGGTATATTTATTTATTATATTTTTTCTGGGTGTCTGGACGTTACTTACCATTCATATTTATTATATTCTATTGATTGGATCGGCCGTCTTAGTTACACTACTTGGGGAAAAATTTTTCCCCCTGGTTTGTTATTAGGTATTTTGCTAATAATATTTGATTACCTTGTTTTGTTCTTACCAGACCATATTGTACTTCTTTGGTTGTTTCTACGAGTGTCACATGCGATTTGTTATAAGATCGTGTGGGTCTGTTTTATGTGGTTTTTTATAACATTTTTGCTAATAAAGTCCATTTTTTTTATTTTTCATTATACAGGTTGACGGGCATTTGGGTCTTTGACCCTAACTTTTCCTTTTCTTAGTTAATTATAATATAGTCAGATAAGGCAGTGGCACTCCAATAGGTGCTGGTAAGCCACAGGTGCACGTCCCATATAGAGAATGTAGTTATACGTTACCGTTCCCAAGGATTGGTAAACAAGAGACAGCACTCAATGTTGCAAATCAAAGTGTATTAGTGTGAAAGCAAAAATACATCCAGAAACCATAACGTTCGGTTCCTACAGAATGGGACTTCTCAGGGAAACCCACTGAGGAAGTTGGTCCCATTCTGTATGGACCGAAACGTTGGGTTCTGGATGTATTTTGCTTTCACTAAACACGTTGATTTCAACATTGAGTGCTGGTCTCTTGTTTACCAATCCTTGGAACCGGTGGTACGATGAACTATATATATATATATTATATTGATATATACAAAAAGAAAAAAAACACAGGCGCAAGATAATGGTATTCAGCTGTATAAATTAAATACTAGGGACACTTACATGACCATGAATTGGAGTCTCAGTGCTTATATCTGTGGAATTTCCTTCTCCTATACTGATAGGTGACCCCTTATATATGGCTCTACAACCCTGCGCTCAATCATTGATACAATCTTACAGGCGTCACAGTGACACTCTAGAGACCAGAGAGTATAGAAAAAGGCTCTAGATTGTACTGTATCTTCCCAAACAGTGCCGTGAAAAGGATAAAGCACCATCTAGAGCCTTTCTTTTTTCGGAGAACTCTTCGAAAGATGTTCTATGACATAAATTGTTAGTTCCATAAAAATGGACACCTAATAACAGAAAGAACTCATTATTTCTGCAAACTGGACATAACATGGCTACCTTCTGCTTTATATATATATTATACCACACAGCTCAACTCCGGTTATAACATGGTCCTCGGGGGTCCCCGAATCTGACCGCACTATAACTGGAGTCGCCACTAATTTTTTTTTACATGGCCGCCGCGCGCCCGATGGGAGGAGGGGGAGGGAGGTTGAGTTAGGTTGAGGCACGCCCTACATGGCCCATAGCAGCCACTGTAGTTCTCCCAGCATCTCCCGCCACTCCCGCATCAGCAGCTTCCGCACCAGCCAACCATGATCCCGCAACTATCCTTTCGCCTCACCACCAATTTCCCCCCCCCACCTATCACCTCTCCCCAGCCTCGCACTGATACCCGCACCGGCACAACGCGCATCCCGCCCCCCCACCCCCCAATCCTCGCACCAGCCCCGCACACCGGCACGCGCCGCCCCCCCAGCCTTGCGCGCCAATTCCCCGCACCACCCCCCCAGCCTCGCGCCGATCCCCGCACTGACCCCCCGCCTCGCTCTCCGATCCCCAGCCAGCAACATTCCTCCCCCCCAGCAGCCCCACGATGCCCCCCCAAGGTGGGCTGTGCACACAAACAGGTAGGAGGTGCTGGTGTGGTGTGTCTGTGTGTTGCTGTGTTGTGTGTGTGAGTGTGTGCGTGTAGGTGTAGTATGTGCGTGAGTGTGGTTGTAGGTGTGTTTGCTGCTTGGAGTGTGGTATGTGCTGTGAGTGTATGCTGTGTCTGGTGCTGTTGTATGCATGTATGCTGCTGTGAGTGTATGCAGTGTGCCAGTGGAGTGTATGCAATGTGTGTGGCTGGTGGATGCAGTGTGCAGGACTGATGCAGGACAGTGAGTGATGCAGTGTGGGTGGGGCAAATAAAAGGAAAAAAAAGCATTTTTTTTTTATTCGGGGTCCATCTCAACCCGTTTATAGCGGACGCGCAATAACGGGTTGAGCTATATTATATATATATATATATACTATATATATAATATATACTGTATATATACATGTAGAGGCTATCAGTACTGTGTTAGCACAGCTTCAATAATAAAAAAATAATAAATAATAGTAATACCGTCTGTGGCTAACGAAATGCTTTATTTGTGCAAGCTTTCGAGATACATGATATCTTCTCCGGCGATTGTACAAAAGGAAGCAAAAGTTAAACTAAAAAACAGTGTCTCCTGGAAGGTTATCTGTGCTTGTCCTTCCCCGGTGTGGATGTGTTTTATGGCTAGAGGTGTCAAAGGGTAAATCAAAGAAAGTGAAGAAAGAGTGTGTAGTGTATCAGTGTGAATAAAAATGAATGGAGAGCCCACAGTATATACAGTGCTTTACACAGTGTGTGTGGAGTGGGACTGGATATAATGGTGTGGTGGGTTGTGGAATTGGAGAGTAGTAGCCAAACAAAAGTGTGTGTGTGGTAACTGTAGTGTCCCTATGGTGTGTAGGATGAAAAACAAGGAGTATAGTATGTGTAGAGGACAGCTGTGTGTGATACATATAGCACAGTATGTACAGACATGGCCTTTAGCGCTTATGGGACGAGAGTTCACTACTGTCAGTAATGACTCATAAATTTCGATCTCTGTTTTAGGCACTGCTAAGTGTCCCGAACAGTTGCATAAATTTGTATTCATGCAACCGTCTCTCTTCGGGGGTTTTAAGATTACCTTTGAGATGGCAACCCTACAGATCGTTCATCTTATGGCCGAGTCAGAGAAATGTTCGCCAACAGGACTGTTTCTGTTACCGCGTGTGATGCTGTGGCGATGCAGGTTCATTCTCTATGTTTAGCCCTCCCTGTCTCCACCTATGTTAGAGCAGCCACCCTGGGCATTTCATGCAATGATGAGGTACACGAGGTTGCTGAAAGAACAGGTGAACCTTACTCTGATTTGTATTCCCGATTCCTGGGTGGTATTTGTATGTGTCCACTGTAGAGCATTGCGCAGGTTTGCATCTTGGGTTCCTGGCATGTTTTTGTCCCGCATTATCATGTTTACTGCTGAATACTTCTCCTCACCATAATATTCTTGAGATTATGGGTTGTCGTATGAATAATACAGGTGCTTCAGGGAGACCTGTTGCAGTCTTGTATTCTCCTGGAGGAGGGTTGTAGTTCTCCTGGCGATCTTGCGTTAGGGCTCCTAGTGTGGGTTATATGTGACCACCAAAGGTACCACTGTCGCTTGTCTCCTTTTGTTTGTATCAGGAGATCACTTCTTGGTATTCTGGTGGCTTTGTGGAATTGATGTGGTCTACAATATTGCGTGTATATCCACGGTTTATAAAGTCTGATCGCAAGGCTTTAATCCGCTGTCTCTGTCTGATGTGTCGGAGCATATCGGTTGTATCGTATGGCTTGACTGTAGATGGTTTGCATGTTTGGTGGGTGTCGGGTGGAAGCGTTGTCCCTCAAATAGCTGGCTTGTCTGTAGGTTTGCGGTATACGACGTGCTGTAGTTGGTTGTTCTTTTAGTAATGGTGGTGTCTAGGAAAGGTACTTCATACCGGGGAATGGGTGAGTTTGAGGTTGTGGTCGGGTGGAAAGTATGAAGTTGTCATAGAACTGTAGGAGGTCCTGTTCGCCAGAGGTCAATCAGGAGGAATGTCATCGATGTAGCGAAGGTATGTAGGGGTTTTCAAGTGACAGGTGGACAGAAAGTCACTTTCCAGTTTGGCAGAAAAGATTGGCATACTGTGGCGCATCGAGTAACCCATAGCGGTCCCGGTTGTCTGAGAGTATGTGTATTTCCAAATGTGAAGTAGTTATGGGTCAGAATAAATTCGATGCATTAGTCAATGTCTCTGTGAGTGGCTCCTGCGTCCCAGAAAGTATTGCAGGCTGAGAAATCCCATCTCGTGGGGGATGTTGGTATAAAGTGACTCTACATCCATGTTGTCTAGTAGTGTTCCTGTTGGGAGGGGGCCAATTTGCATTCAGTTTGTTTAGCAGGTCGGTGGTATCCTGGATATGCTGGGTCTGTTTTCCTGACAAAGTGGTTTTAGAATGCCTCCAACCCAGCCAGAAAATATTTCGGTAAGTGTGCCAGATCCAGAGATAACAGGGCGCCCAGGGTGAGCCCTCTTTGTGAATTTTAGGGAGCATGTAGAATGTGCCAGGTTTGGGTTAGCTGGTATCAGGTCCAGAATTTGTTCTTGTGCGGAGCGGGAGTGTTTTTAAGATCCTGTTGAGTTTCTCGCATGTATTTTTTAGTTGGATCTCCTGCATGTGGATGGAATACTTGAATCAGAGAGTTGCCTGTGTGCTTCCCGCAGGTATAGCTGTGGTGTTCATATGACCACCTGCTCCTCCTGCTATATATATTATATATATATATATATATTGTGACATAGTCCAAAAGATGTTATTGCGAAGGTTCCAAAGATTGAAAGAAAAAAGCGACGGTCACTGCGCTGAATGTTCCAGATCTCACCACTCTGGACCACAGTATGGAGCCAAGGAGAATCCAGTCAGAGTGTCTCGTCAGTGGTGAAGAAACAGTCCAGTTCATTTGCAGGATGCAGCGAGGCGTTGAAATGAAGTCAGAGGATGTAATGGACGGAAGTCAAGAAAAAAAAAAATGTTTGGGAACTGACGTTTAGTTACCGTGGGGACTATGCACGACACTTAACTTTGCAATAAGATAGGTGGTAGTTGATATATTAGGGCCTCTAGAATAAGCATTTGAAATATTGCAATGTATTTTGTTCTCTTCATTGAAAATGTAGGAAAAAACTACAAATTAATATACAGGGTTGATGGCCCTTAACAAGATACAAGGCTGTATCTTCTTAAAAAAAAAAAAAAAACCCAGGGAGGTGATAAACTGTCTGGTGTTGTGTGAGTATATTTAGCATATCCTGGGTTATAAGCATTTGGCTAGACATTTATTTTTCAAAAATAGTTCCCTAATATCGGGGCAACAAAATATGTTTGCTAGTATAGTCTCTCTTATGACCAAAACCTATTGTCCATAATTGCCGGAAAAAAAAAAAGTTCATATTCGTGTCATGTGAATGCTTAATATTGTACTGGTGAGGTTAGCTCAAGTATTTCAGGTAGGACGCTCACCCCAGTGAGGTCCATGGGCCGCTCACCCAGTAGGTGAGAGCTGGGGAGGGGGATAGGTGACATAGTCCAAGATGTTATGCAGATTTCTGCCCGTTTAGGTCAGAAAGTGCAGGAATTGTGCAAAATGATCCACTCAACAGCTTCACATAAATCAGGCTGGTGGGGGATGGAAATAGACCACAGATTACAATGTGTCTAGTTCTCCCTCACCTGCTCTTCTAATCACATGCACAGGTTTTTAGAGCAGAGAGGTTTGCATTTCAGTCTCTCTTCGTAGAGCCTGGAGACTGGGGGTTTCGCTGCTCCCCTGCATCCAGTCGGGGTGGACGGCCCCTCAAGTAAACAGTACCAGAGGATTTGCTGGACACTGGGACCGAGTTCCCACCACGAACAAGATAGACAAAAAACGGTTATGGCTGTATCTAAAAGACTGTATGCTTTATCTAGTGACCCTAATGAGAGGGCATGTTTAGCTGGGAACCAGGTTATTGGCCCAGCAGCAGTTAGAGAGGCTGATTCTGCTGTGTAGTTAGATCCCTGATGGGATAGGATTTTTTATATGATTGATTTTGGTCTAAAAGTGACACTTGTGAAATGCATAACCAATGATATGAGTTACGGCTGAAGGTTCAGGTCTGAGTGCTCCTGCCTACACAATGTTAAAGCTGCAGTCCCTATTTGGATGAAAATAAGTAGCAGAAGCCTGAGTTAAGCAACGTAATACTTGCATGATCCTGTTTGTTGTATAATTAACCTAGAAGACTGTGTCAGGAGAACCCAGACAGACGTCAGCGCTACAAAAAGGGGGTGTTGTCACAATATATATATATAATTGTGACAAAAACACCCTCTTTTGTGTATAGTATATAAATAGTATATAATAGATAGTATATTATATTATAGATATATATATATATAATAATAATATTATATATATATATATATATTATATATATATATATATTACCCGGTACCAATGTACACTGCATATTATATATACACAAAGGCACATTGTACATGAGAATTATATATATTACAAAGTACAAGGACATTGTACTGAGGGGGTTATGCACAAGCAGTGATAAGTTTTTTTAGTGAGATAAGTGCTTTTAGCAAGACTGTGTTTTTGATGATGAAAAGCCTTTTTAAGCGTGATACTGTAGTGTTATCACTGCTTTTGTGATCGTGCTGCACGCAATATTGAGAAATAAAGCAGTTATCTCAATTAAAAACCACTTATCATGCTTTGTGCATAACCCCATGAGGATTATATGTATTACACACAGGGCACATTGTACACTGAGTATAAAATGTATTACACACAGGCACATTGTACACTGAGTATAAAATGTATTACACACAGGCACATTGTACACTGAGTATAAAATGTATTACACACAGGGCACAGTGTACACCGAGTATTATATATATTACATACAAGGCGCATTGTACACTGAGTATTATATGTTTTACACACAGCACATTGTACACTGAGTATTATATATATTACACACAGGCACATTGTACACTGAGTATTATATATATTACACACAGGCACATTGTACACTGAGTATTATATATATTACACACAGGGCACATTGTACACTGCATATTATATATATATTACACACAGGCACATTGTACACTGCGTATTATATATATTACACACAGGGCACATTGTACACTGCATATTATATATATTACACACAGGGCACATTATACACTGCGTATTATATGTATTACACACAGGGCACATTGTACTCTACGTATTATATATATTACACACAGGCACATTATACACTGCAAATTATATGTATTCAACNNNTATTACACACAGGGCACATTATACACTGCGTATTATATGTATTACACACAGGGCACATTATACACTGCATATTATATGTATTACACACAGGGCTCATTGTACCTATTTGTCTCTTTTTAAAATTTGTTTCTTAAAATATTTTTTTATGTAGCCCTGATTGGTTTTGGACTATAGGTCTGCACTCCTTCTGGCAGTAATGCCTAGTAAGGGTAGGTTTGCCAGGTGTAATTATGAGTTTCCCCCACTCATTGCAGTGCATTAGGTCAGAGAAGGTAGTGTCATCAGGCCTTGTGTCCAATTAGAGGCACAGGGTTGGTGATTACTGGATCTGTATTTAAGGCACTGCACTTCCTGTATTTAGGCAGTCTGCCTCTACCGTGATAGAGGCTGGTTTACCCCAACCCAGCTATCAGGGCTCTGGCAGCTTGAGGCCCTCCCTTAGGGGAGCGGAGGGAAACCGTTTCCTCTTATCCCACCAGGGGATAAGGGAAGATCAAGGACCACTCCTGGTGCCCTTTGGCTGGGAGTGGATCCAGGGACATCCTGAGTGTGATACCCTCCAAGCTGAGATCAAATGCTGTGTGCTGAATACAGAGAGAGAGAGAGAGAGAGAGACTCAATAAAGGACAAGTGTTTTATTATACCTCCTGTCTGAGAGTGAAGTCTATTAGGAGGAGGGGGAAGAGAATCTTCTGCAGAGACTTCACCCCATAGACCTGGGGCTGCACGAGATGGAGGCACTGCACCTGTGAGTACTATTCGGGCAAGACCCCAGAAGCCTGTCCTGTCATTTGTCACGGGACACCAAGACTTATGCACAGATTAATACCGGGATTCTGGACTGAGCTCACAAGATGAGTAAAATAAATTGTAATTTATTTATTTTCAGACAAACACACAAACCTTCACAATATACACTCAATAAAACACTTACTGGGATGGGGGAATGAAAACAAATGTCCTTGGAACGAAACAAAGTCTCTGGGCACCCCTGCACGCATGCAAGTGGGTGCGCAAAAGGATCCGTGTAGCAATTCCTGGATAGGGGCACAAGTTGCCACCCCTGTATCTCCGCCAAAAGGACAAAGTTCGTTCAGTCCTTACAGGGTTCGTTCGAGAACCCTTAGCTCTAACGAATTCCAGAAGAGGGTGTAAATCTTCGTTGTGATGTAGGTTAATCCTTCACACTCTGGAACAGCTGTTGCTAAACCTTGGAGGTTTCTCTTAGTTGAATCAGGTGAATCTGCATGGGACTGGTCAGCAGGCATTTTTATAGGGTTGAGGGTCTTATACCTAACATGCATAACCAATCCCACCCGTTGGAACATTTCTCCCACCTATCCCTGACTTGCCAGTACTTTGTAAAAAGGGTAGAAGTTGCGTCCCGGATTGCACGGAGCAGGCGCTAACCTCACACCTGAGCTCCTTAGCATACCGGGTCCAACCTCTTCCAGCACTAAGTCTGGGGTTTGGCTACCAAGTGTAAAGTGTCCATACTTCACCATCTTGCACTTTCAATATCCCAGCCATCCTAACACCTAGGATCTCGGAGGCTTTTCAACTCCGGACTTCTCATAGACATTAAGGCACCCACTCTGCAGGGTGTCTCTAAAGTACGGAGATGAAAAGACCCTAAGATCATTCATCCTTAACATATCGTATGTTAAAGGATTTATTCCCGGGCTGGCAGAAAAAGTTTCCCGTCATTACATTTAAAACCATCAGTACAATACAGTTTATTAATAAAAGTATGTTCTGCTTATGCAACTATAATAAACTTCATGTGTATGTATGGTTTCTTTATTCCTAGCTGCACTCCAAAAATTTGAGTGCTAGCTCACTCCTAGCACGAGTTAGCTTACTTAATTTAATGGGCTGTGATGTGGTTTGCGGTTTCACCTACTTCCCACACCAATATACTTTCTCCCTTACACGTTAAGAAGCTAACAAGACGACTGATACATTTTGACAGAAAAGTACTTATGCAATTAACATTGCAGTTGAGAGGTCTAGGGCTTAGAAAGTGATACCTATACTTCAAAGCAGCCACCCATACATAGCCACGCTTCTTCAATCAGCACTTGGTTTAGCGCTCGCAGCTCCCCCTTGTGTCGCAAATCCAATTGGCCCAGCTTACATACATTTCTATCACTGCAGCTATGGATTGAGCTGCAAAATGGGGACAATAAAGATGGTGTAGGGGAAGACATGTCAGTGTAGTGCACATACAGTTAACCCCTTCAGTCCCAACTCGATTTAGGGTTAAACAACCGGGTTTAATGCCTTTATTAGTGGCTGATTAACCCCCTATCGCCACATCATTCCCCTACAACAGTGGTTCCCAACTCCAGTCCTCACGGACCACTAACAGTGCAGGTTTTAAGGCAATCCTCTCATTAGCACAGGTGACCCAATCATTGTGCAGTGCAGGTTTTAAGGCAATCCTCTCATTAGCACAAGTGACCCAATCATTGTGACTGAACCACTTGTGTTCAAGCCGGGGTATCCTTAAAACCTGCACTGTTACTGGTCCTTGAGGACTGGGGTTGGGAACCACTGCCCTACAACATTGTGTGTGAGATTCAGGGCACCCTGTTTCCAGCAGGTTTGCACCACACTAAGCCATGTAACCAGAGCGATTTTCCCAGAGAAAGGCCCTATGTGAGATTGGTTGTGGAAAACCAGGTTACATTTGGAGGCGCTGCTGAGATTAATCAGGACAGACTTTCAGCGAAGCAAAACTGGAAGATTAAGATGATTGCTTCCAGAGCAAGTGGTGAAGAAAGAGGGAGTCTAGGGGTACTCAAGGCCCCTGAACCTCGCAAAGCACAACCTAAGACTGGCTTAAAAGAAGTGCATAGGGCTTGCAACAGGGCTATAGCTGTTCTAGTCCCCTGAGGTGAGTGATCCTAGGATGCCTAAAGGAAGTAGACTGGGTAACGTGGGTCAGGAACTTCTGGAGAGTGTCTGCGATACTGGCATGCCAATAGGAGGTGATGCCCGTGCTGCGGAGAAGACCCCCAAAAGCATTACTAGCCGGTAGCCAGACTAGCACCGTAGAGCACTTGTACTTGTATTGTATTGTATGTCTTTATTTATATAGCGCCATTAATGTACACAGCGCTTCACAGTAGTAATACATGTGGTAATCAAATAAATAACAGATAATATAAATAACAGATCATGGGAATAAGTGCTTCAGACATAAAAGTAACATTAAGAAAGAGGAGTCCCTGCCCCGAGGAGCTTACAGTCTGATTGGTAGGTAGGGAGAATGTACAGAGACAGTAGGAGGGAGCTCTGGTAAGTGCGTCTGCAGGGGGCCAAGCTGTATGTATCATGTGTTCAGAATATCCCCAGTGCTATTCATATGCTTCTTTAAGCAAGTGTGTCTTAAGGTGGGTCTTAAAGGTGGATGGAGAGGGTGCTAGATGGGTACTGAGTTAAAGGCATTCCAGAGGTGTGGGGCAGTCAGTGAAAAAGGTTTAAGGCGGGAGAGGGCTTTAGATACAAAGGGGGTAGAAAGAAGACATCCTTGAGCAGAACGCAAGAGTCGGGATGGTGCATAGCAAGAAATTAGGGCTGAGATGTAAGGAGGGGCAGAAGAGTGTAGAGCTTTAAAAGTGAGGAGAAGAATGGAGTGTGAGATGCGGGATTTGATCGGAAGCCAGAAGAGGGATTTCATGAGGGGAGATGCTGAGACAGATCTAGGAAAAAGTAGAGTGATTCTGGCAGCAGTATTTAGGATAGATTGTAGGGGAGACAGGTGAGAGGCAGGAAGGCCGGACAGCAGGAAGCTACAGTAATCAAGACGGGAGAGAATGAGGGCCTGAGCCAGAGTTTTAGCAGTCGAGCAACAGAGGAAAGGGCGTATCTTTGTTATATCTCAGAGGGAAAAGCGACAAGTTTTAGAAATGTTTTGAATGTGAGGGGCGAATGTGAGAGAGGAGTTGAGTGTAACCCCTAGGCAGCGTGCTTTGGCTACTGGGTGAATGATCGTAGTTCCAACAGTAATGTGGAAGGAGGTAGTAGAGCCAGGTTTGGGAGGAAGTATGAGGAGCTCTGTTTTAGCCATGTTGAGTTTAAGGCGGCGGAGGGCCATCCAGGATGATATAGCAGAGAGACATTCAGAAACTTTGGTTTGTACAGCAGGTGTAAGGTCGGGTGTTGAAAAGTATATTTGTGTGTCGTCAGCATAGAGGTGATAATTAAACCCAAAAGATGTTATTAGGTCACCTAGAGAGAGTGTGTACAGAGAAAAGAGAAGAGGTCCCAGGACAGAGCCCTGGGGTACCCCCACAGAGAGATCAATAGAGGAGGAGGTGTTAGCAGAAGAGACACTGAAAGTACGATGGGAGAGGTAGGATGAGATCCAGGATAGAGCTTTGTTCCGAATACCAAGAGTATGGAGAATGTGAAGGAGAAGAGGGTGGTCCACGGTGTCAAATGCTGCAGAGAGGTCGAGTAATATGAGCAGAGTGTAATGACCTCTGTCTTTGGCAGCATGGAGGTCGTCAGTTATTTTAGTGAGGGCTGTTTCCGTGGAGTGAGCAGTGCGGAAGCCAGATTGTAGAGGGTCTAGGAGGGAATAGATGTTGAGAAAATGGAGCAAGCGAGAGAATACAAGACGTTCAAGGAGTTTAGAGGCAAAAGGCAAGAGGGAGACAGGTCGATAATTAGAAAGACAGGTAGGGTCACGCTTGCTGTTTTTGAGTAATGGTATGACTGTTGCATGTTTGAAGGAGGATGGAAAGGTTCCAGAGCAGAGGGAGGAGTTAAAAATGTGTGTGAGCATGTGTGTGTGTGAGCATAGGGATTATAGTAGGAGCTAGAGGTTTTAGGAAATGGGAAGGAATGGGATCAAGAGGGCAAGTGGTGGAGGGAGAAGAGGCGATCAACAGCGACACATCCTCCTCTGAGACAGTGGAAAAAGAGTCAAGGAAGGCAGGAGGAGAGTTAGGAAGAGGTGTAGGATGTGAGGAAGAAACAGAGGGGATGTTCTGACGTATGGATTCCACCTTTTCCTTAAAATAGTCAGCAAAGTCCTGAGCGGAGATGGAGGAAGGAGAGGCAGCTGAGGGTGGTTTGAGTCGGCGTGGGTTAGACTTGTGCATGTTGATTAGTGCAGAAAAGTAGGCTTGTTTAGCTTGCGAGAGGGCAGAGTTGAAACAGGATAGCATAAATTTGTATTCAAGGAAGTCTGCGAGAGTGTGAGACTTCCTCCAGAGGCGTTCAGAGGAACGAGTGGAGGAACACAGCTTGCACGTGTGGGAATTTAGCCAGGGTCTAGGGTTAGAAAGGCGAGGGCGGCAGAGAGAAAGCGGGGCATGTAGATCAAGAGACGAGGACAAGACAGAGTTGTATTTCCTGACCAGGTTGTCAGGGTCTGTAGCAGAGCTGAGAGAGGAGAGGGAGGAGCGTAAAGTGGACTCATAGCCAGGTAAGTGAATAGAGCGCAGGTTTCTGCAGAACCGGGGGATAGATGGAGGTGGAGAAGGGGAGAAGGGGAGATGATGGTCAAAGAGAGGAAAATGGGAAATGGAGAAATCAGAGAGAGAGAAGTTTTTAGTGAAAACCAGGTCTAAGTAGTGGCCATCCTTGTGGGTGCTGGCTGCAGTCCACTGTTGAAGGCCAACAGAAGAGGTTAGAGAGAGAAAGCGGGAAGCCAAAGTGAGAGAGGGGTCATCAATGTGGCAATTGAAGTCCCCAAGGAGAAGAACAGGGGAGTCTGAGGAGAGAAAGAAAGAGAGCCAGGATTCAAAGTGAGAGAGAAAGGCAGAAGGGGGATGAGTAGAGGTAGGTGGGCGATAGATGACCGCCACATGGACAGGGAGAGGAGAGAAGATCTGGACAGTGTGAGCCTCAAAGGAGGGAAAAGCAAGAGATGGAGGAATAGGAAGGGTTCGGTAATGGCAGAGAGAGGAGAGCAGGAGCCCCACGCCTCCACCCCTGCCATCAGTGTGCAGTGTACATGAGAAAGAGTTTTGCCTAGCCTGGAGTATGCTGAATTATCACTGGTTAGAGGCTGAAATGGAGTGCAGTGTTCACAGGAGAGCGAGTCCCCTTCTAAACAGTGAGGGTAGCGCTACAGTGAAAACCGTGGGTCCACCTAAGATGGTGGCTGCTATACTTGATAGTGCACTGCGCGGTGCGAAGAAGCTAAAATGGCGGTCCCGCCGAGTCTGGATGGCGCACGTGCTGTGTGCAAAAGGGCTGTGAGAAGAGATTTGGCCGGGTCTGGCGTGAAAGCTGGAGCCACGCCTATGTGCAAAAAGTGGCACGAAAGCAGGAGCCCCGGCCCCCTGTGTTGTGACTGGCCCGAAGAATAGTCCACGTCATGAAGTGATATTGAGTGCCCCTCCTCTAATCTCCACCAGAGGGAGGGGGCACGATGAGAGCCAATCACGCGTTCTGCCCAAGCTGAAGGAGGAGCCGGATGTGAGCTTCCGCACCCTCAGTATGGCAGAGCTGGCGACAAAGAAGGAGCAAATTGTCAAGCTAGCAAGGAGAATATTCCAAACTTGAAAGCAGAGATGGCTGACTGCAACGTTGCAACTTACCAACTTACAGGAGCCTTCCTGGTTGTTGAGATCGAGGGTCGAGATTTTCTAAGGTGTCTGTGCCTGCAATGCAGATTACCTAGGCCGGCACCAAGTACCACTGCGCAATGCCAGCAGTGCGGAATATAC
The DNA here is from genome assembly GCA_036426205.1 of Ascaphus truei. Taxonomy (NCBI): domain Eukaryota; kingdom Metazoa; phylum Chordata; class Amphibia; order Anura; family Ascaphidae; genus Ascaphus; species Ascaphus truei. The sequence continues at coordinate 21,781 of WSYH01003112.1, forward strand.
TATCTATGGCTGGCAGACTCGTTTGCCACTATTGTAGTTCCGTTTGAGGGACCTCATGGAAGTGAACAGCGCTGATGTAGCTGCTGACCTGGTTCCGTATACCGATCCAGCGGTAGGGACCGATGCAGCATTGCTGAACATTACCCCCAAAGAATGGGGAGCACCAGAATTTGGGATGTCGGAACGGGAACGTTTCGTACCCATAGCAGCCAGTGACAGTGCAAAGACCCGATGTGGATCCCCGTCAGAGGTGCCGTTGCCGTCCTCCTCGGACGACGAGAGGGACAGCCTTTCATCGGTGGTGATGCACCGGCTGGTGAACCATCCCAGTGATGAGGCCCTGTCAAGTACACTTACCAGGAAGATGGAGTGGATGAGTCTGGAGACTCCCTGACCGCAGGCGCTGGTGCGGCCTGAGCGGCGTAGAAGTCCCACGGCCGTGGCGACTCCAAGTATGGCGGAGGTGGGACCCGAGATTGCTCCAGAAGACCAGCAGAGTATCGCGAGCCAGCAGAGCGGTAAGGAACCATCACCCCCTTACTCCCGCTAGGTGAAGAAAGAAGAGGCCGTGAGAGAGAACATCCTGAGGCCTACTCACGTGTCAGTGACCACGCCGGACCTCCGGCGCCACTTTCGGCATATTACGCATTTCCGGCGCGGGCCGAGACTTGGCCACTGACTCCGCAGAGATGACCGGAGATGACCTCACTTCCGGATCGACCCTGAGTATGGAACGAAAACAGACGCCTACCTCCCCAATGAGTTCCAGTGTAGCAGCGGAAGAAATGACGCAATATCGAGAGGCGCTAGCCAGCAGAAGGACATGGAGGCATGCAGGTCGTGACAGTAAGAAGGCCCCTACTGGTTGCGGCATAGCCCGACTGAGAGACACTGTCTTGGACTCTGGCATTTCCCTTATCCCTGCCCTTAGTGACACTGCCCCTGCCCCATTCCGCTCCATTCCACGTTCATGTCCACCGGGTCCTAGAAGGGGTAAGAAAGATAAAGATCCCTCGTTATCCATGGACTGGCGAGACTGGGTGACCATTGATGAGGGGTCTGATGGGGAGATACCCTTGGCAAATCGCATACCTGTGCAGAACCCTACTGTATTTAAACCTGTACCTAGGGGTAGAGCTAAGTGGTCACATTCTACAGATCGGGATACATCTGGAGTTCATCAAAAGATGAGTCTGAGGAATCCATGTGTGTGTCACTATCCTATGAGCACAGGGATAAACGGTGGGACCCATTGTTTGAAGGGTATGATAAAGGTATGGATCGCATGAGATTCATTCTAGTAAAGAACGAGGTAGTAGATCATTGGTGGGACAAAGGCATGTACTCTGAGAAGGAGGTTGCCGAGGAACTTAAAAGAAGATGGAGAGAGATTTCACAAAAGTTAGTGACTCCTAAAGGTCCCTCGATATTCTATGACGAGATAGCACCTGAGCAGCCTGAATACTGGGTACTGCCAGACAAGGCGAGGAATAAAAAGCTCACCAAGTTGAGTTGAGCAGATAGGGCAATTGTGGCACATTATCATCAATCTCATGGGTACTAGTACCCTTATGTGCCAGAACCGATAATGCAGGAAATTGAGGAGCAGAGAGATGCTAGGCTTATTGACTATCTGCGGTCAAAGAGGAGCAGCACTGCTTATCAAACGGAGGAAATGATCTGTTCTTTAATGAGGATGTGGAGTGTAGGGAGGAATATCTTCATGAACAAGATCATATCCCGCCCTGAGAATGGGCCTCCTCAGTCCTATTTTGTTAGGGTCCTAGAACATAATGGACGGGAGTATTCCTGTATGGTTTCACCATCTTGGGTGTGTGGGTGTACAACCTGGGAATGTATGACACTGTATAATGCTAATATATTTTGTATTTTTTGTACAGGTTGTCTCCTGCAGGATGGCCCAGCAAATTTGATGCAAGTGGGGACCATTGGATTCCACCAGAGGGAGAGTGTAGCCCTGATTGTTTTTTGGGCTATAGGTCTGCTCTCCTCCTGGCAGTAATGCCTAGTAAGGGTAGGTTTGCCAGGAGTAATGATGAGTTTTCCCCACTCATTGCAGTGCATTAGGTCAGAGAAGGTAATGTCTTCAGGCCTTGTGTCCAATTAGAGACATAGGGGTGATGACTACTGGATCTGTATTTCAGGCACTGCACTACCTGTATTTAGGTAGTCTGCCTCTACCATGATAAAGGCTGGTTTACCCCAACCCAGCTGTCAGGGCTCTGACAGCTTGAGGCCCTCCCTTAGGGGAGCGGAGGGAAACCATTTGCTCTTATCCCACTGTGACGAGGGAAGGGGGTCTGGCCCGGTAATAAAGGGGTTACATCCCAGCTGGCCACCCCTACCCTCATGTTGGAGGCGAGGGGTTAGCCATAATAATGGTTCAGTGTGTTTTTATACCCCTACCTCAGTACAAAATGTATGTCACTGATTGCATGTGTTTTTACGCTTACAGTGTATGCACCAAGCACATACACTGGGATCAGGTCGGGAGGGAAAAGGTTAATTGTGTTTGCCGGTTTATGGCCCTTTGTTCCCCTTCCCGCCTTTTTAATCCCCATTTGCAGCCCTGTCCCATAGGTCGCCATTGGAGCTCCATGAAAGTCTATGGAGATTTCAAGGGTTTTGGCCCTATATCAAGAAAGACGAGCAGATGGTGCCCGAGAGGAGGAGCGGAGCTTCCCCATTGAAATGAACGGCGTAATATATTTCAATGGGAATACCTTGAGTCCGCTCTCTAGGAACTCAGTTGGCTGCCGGCCAAACCGCAGTATCCGAAAATGGTTACAACCTCAAAGAAAGAGCTTTGATCCGTAAATTACTGTGGGAACTTGGTGACGGCCAAGTTCAAACATATTAAAATTGTAACTTTGGTTCTGGGGCAGCTAGCGGTCCAATTCTTTTTGCCCCTAGCTCATGGGAACCCCATTACTCGACCCCAACCAGGTCCGACGGGCAATGGCCATGAGAAAGGGTCGCAGCCACCACGATGGTCGCCGCCATTGACCACAATGGAGGAGAAAAGTCGCTAGGTTTTAAAACACCAAGGGGGCTATGAACTAAGCTCCGTTAAGTCACTTTTAGAGCACAAAGTGCTCTTCGAACGTGATTTTTTGCTCAACCCGATGCATTAAGCAACGCAAACAGGCACTTTACGCTTTAAAAATGACTTTTTCCCGGAATTTTTTCTAAGTCCAACTTTGCTTGTTCGTAACCCTGTTTGCGTTAAATTCTGCCCTTAAGCGGGATGCACTAAGCAACGCAACCTTAGCAAACACGAAAGTTGCGTTGATCAGAACACGTCAGGTCAGAGTAGACACAAAGAAATCTGGACTTAGAAAAAATTCTTGCTTTTCATTTTTGCATGCGCAAAACCCATACAGCAGGCCGGCGGATGTCCCTGGCTCACCAAGTGGGGGTCCCTACGGGCGTCTGGGGGTCCCCGCGGCCATCCCAGGGTCCCCGCGGGAGTCCCGGGGCACCCGCGAGTCTGCGGTACCAATGTTGCACCTCCAAAAATAATAAACAGGAATTATAACTAAATACAACCCCCTAACACATACTATACAGTAATGGGCAAAATTAATATTATCCATATATGGATAATAATGCATTTGCCCATTTTAAATACATATAAATTACAATAAATACAGTCAAAACATATTACACATTTCTTTTACAGGCACCCACGATGAAGGCCGTCTTCATCCTCATCTTCATCCTGCCCATGCCCCTCCAGTGCTGCAAAACATGCACAACAATCACAATAGCCAATGTAATGTCCCCTAACCCCTTAATCACCATAGCGGTTATTAACCACTACAGTCATTAAGGGGTTAACCCACCCTCACCCACCACTCGGGAGGCCTACATATCCTCCCCCACTAACCCCCCACCCCGTGAGGCCTAACCACCCTCACCCACTACCCACAAGGGAGGTCTACCCACACACCCTTGGGGCCAATACAACCCTCCCCCCAATACATACAGTACAATAATGTGCAAAATAACTATTATCCAGATATGGATAATAGTTATTTGCCCATTATGAAACACATAAAACATGCATAAATCAAAACATGAATTTTTAATCTTATAATCACCACATTGCATGTTAAAATAAATCCAGCATCGATTGTAAATATAAGGCAACAAATCAGCAGCTCCACAAATGTATATGAAATGTCACACAATTGCATTGTGTGTACATGATGCAATTAATCTGTGCATCATGTAACACTATGCACAATATATGTAACAATAAAATACACTATGAACAATGTCCCCTAACCACCAATGCCATCATGAAAATCAAATAGCAATATCAATACAATTAGCATCAATCAATTAATCCATTTCCTAAACCAATTACAATACAATACAAATCAATTATACAATTCCCTATTCAATTACTAAAGCCAAACCATTGCCAAAACAATTCTAATTTAAAGTAACCACCATCATTCTTATCTAACTACCAGAAAGAAGCCATAAACTAAATACAAATTACATTATTCACAACAATGACAAAATAAAGCTGCTAAATACATTAGCCATGCATGAAAAGAACCTAAACATGAGCCAAACAATCAATTATTATCCCTGTATGTCTATCCATACAGATAGATAAACATAACATACAGGGGCAAAAATAGAGCATAAAATACGAAGCATTTACATACAAAAATCACATACAATACACCCATTCTGTGTCCGTGAATGTATTATATACATAGCTAGATTCACAGGCATTAAATGGGACTGAAAAAATAAAAGACATGAATCAAAAATCATAAAAACCTGTAAAAGTAAAAATAATACACTTTTCTTTTGTTTACTCACCATTAGATGTCCACTCACCGAAATCCAAGCGACCTGGAAGCACAGGAACCAATCCACAGGTAAGCCATAAAATAAAAAACCATATCAAATCCACGTCTGTGTCTTCTTTCTTCTTTGGGGTCTTTTGGGGTCTTCTTCCGTCTTCTTCCATCTTCTTCCATCTTCTTCCATCTTCTTACGCCACGCCCTTCTTCTCTTCTTAGAAGGGGAGATGTTCCCTCCTCGGTGACTAGCTTCAAAATGAGGCGACATAGGCTTTTATAGGCCTATGACGTCACATTTTCATCATGGTTCTCACGGTCCTGATTGGGCCGTGAAAACCATGTGCTTTTGGCCGGAAAAAAAAAAGATGACGTCATCTTAAAGGCAATGAAAGCAAAGCCAATCAGAATGGCTTTGCTTCAAGTGCCTTTAAGATGACGTCATTAAAAGAAACATGGCCGGCCTCACATGGTATGGTAGCCAATCAGAGCGTGGGAAATACATCCCGACTCTGATTGGCTCTAGTACCATGTGACAGGCTTTCAAAGACGTCACATCCGTTCTCCCCCAAGCCTCTGTCACATGGTCTACTAGAGACAATCAGAGAAGGGATGGAGTTCACACGCTCTGATTGGCTACCGTACCATGTGAGACCGGCCATGTTTCTTTTAATGATGTCATCTTAAAGGCAATTGAAGCAAAGCCATTCTTATTGGCTGTGCTTTCATTGCCTTTAAATGACATCATCATTTTTTTTTTGCTCGACCAAATCACATGTTTTTCACGGCCCAATCAGGACCGTGTGAAACATTTGAACAAAATGTGATGTCATAGGCCTTTAAAAGCCAATGTCGCCTCATTTTGAAGCAAGTCGCCGAGGAGGGAACATCTCCCCTCCTAAGAAGAGAAGAAGGGCGTGGCGTAAGAAGATGGAAGAAGACGGAAAAGACGGAAGAAGACGGAAGAAGACCCCAAAAGACCCCAAAGAAGAAAGAAGACACAGACGTGGATTTGTTATGGTTTTTTATTTTATGGTTACCTGCGGATTAGTTCCTGTGCTTCCGGGTCACTTGGATTTCGGTGAGTGGACATCTAATGGTGAGTAAACAAAAGAAAAGTGTATTATTTTTAATTTTACAGGTTTTTATGATTTTTGATTCATGTCTTTTATTTTTTGAGTCCCATTTAATGTCTGTGAATGTAGCTATGTATATAATACATTCACGGACACTGAATGGGTGTATTGTATGGGACTTTTGTAAGTAAATGCTTTGTATTTTATGCTCTATTATTGCCCCTGTATGTTATGTTTATCTATCTGTATGGATAAACATACAGGGATAATAATTGATTGTTTGACTCATGATTAGGTTCTTTTCATGTATGGCTAATGTATTTAGCAGCTTTATTATGTCATTGTTGTGAATAATGTAAATTGTATTTAGTTACAGGTTAATTGTAATGGCTTCTTTATGGTAGTTTGATTAGAATAATGATGGTTACATTAAATTAGAATTGTTTTGGCAATGGTTTGGCTTTAGGAATTGAATATTGAATTTTATAATTGATTTGTATTGTATTTTAATTGTTTGAGGAAATGGATTAATTGATTGATGCTAATTGTATTGATGTTGGTTAGTTTCTAATTGATTTTCATGATGGCATTGGTGGTTAGGGGACATTCTTCATAGTGTATTTTATTGTTACATATATTTTTCATAGTGTTACATGATGCACAGATTAATTGCATCATGTACACACTCAATGCAATTGTGTGACATTTCATATACATTTGTGGAGCTGCTGATTTGTTGGCTTATATTTACAATAGATGCTGGATTTATTGTAACATGCAATGTGGTGATTTTAAGATTAAAAATTCATGTTTTGATTTATGCATGTTTTATGTGTTTCATAATGGGCAAATAATATATTATCCATATCTGGATAATAGTTATTTTGCACATTATTGTACTGTATGTGTTGGGGGGGAGGGGGGTATTGGCCCCAAGGGTATGTGGGTAGGCCCCCCTTCTGGGTAGTGGGTGAGGGTGGTTAGGCCTCACGGGGTGGGGGGTTAGTGGGGGAGGGTATGTAGGCCTCCCGAGTGGTGGGTAAGGGTGGGTTAACCCCTTAATGACTGTAGCGCTTAATAACCGCTATGGTGATTAAGGGGTTAGGGGACATTACATTGGCTATTGTGATTGTTGAGCATGTTTTGCAGCACTGGAGGGGCATGGGCAGAATGAAGATGAGGATGAAGACGGCCTTCATCGTGGGTGCCTGTAAAACGTAAGTGTAAAATGTTTTGACTGTATTTATTGTAATTTATATGTATTTAAAATGGGCAAATGCATTATTATCCATATGTGGATAATAGTAATTTTGCCCATTTAAGTACTGTATGTGTTAGGGGGCGGGGGGGGTGTGTGTTGTTAATTGGGGGCAATTGTCCCCAATAAACATGCTAATGTGCCTTGACCTCTTCATTGCCTTAGCGGCTATCCGCTAAGGTAATGAAGCTGCATTAATGTATTTTTATTAATAGTGTGGGAGCAAGGGGTCCCCTGAGCTGAACCGCTTTGATTTCTGCCTCATAGACCCCCTGCTTCCCGAGTTACAGGCCCCGGTTTGGGGCATCGGTGCCAGTGCGGACGCCATCTTTATAGAGCCCACGTCGCGTCTTGGACGCTATAAAGATGGCAACGACATTGGCACCGATGCCCCATACCGGGGCCTGTAACTCGGGAAGCATGGGGTCTCTGAGGCAGAAATCAATGCGGTTCAGCTCAGGGGACCCCCTGCTCCCGCACACTATAATTAAAAATATATTAAAGCAGCTACATTACCATAGCGGATAGCCGCTACGGTAATGAATTATTGTTTATTGTTATGTGTGGTTTAATACTAGTGAAGATGTGCAGGGGGTCTCCTGAGCTGAACCGCATTAGTTTCAGGACCGAGGACCCCCTACTTCAGGAGATACAGGCCCCTTTATGGGGTGCCGGTATCCCCTGCAGAATGTAAATAACCTGGTCACGTGACGCTGGAGCTTTAAACTGCAGGGGATAACGGCACCCCATAAAGGGGCCTATATCTCCTGAAGTAGGGGGTCCTCGGACCTGAAACCAATGCGGTTCAGCTCCGGACACCCCCTGCTCATGTACTCTATTATTAAAATGTTTTTATTTAGTGTACGATCGCCTGTAACAGCCTTGCATGGAGATAGCAAATCTCCATGCAAATGTTACATGCAGCTTTTTTTTCTATCAGCTAGCGTACGGAAAGGTTCAGAACGCTACCAGGGGGAAAAAAAGCATCACGTACGCTGTGGCTGTTTTGAGCTATTTTGAGCAGGTACGTTAAAAAATGGCCTCAAGGCCTTAGTGAATCGCGTCCCCGGCCTCACTTTTTAACGAACCTGCTTTTTGGCCAATTCAGATACGCAAAGCCACTGAGCTTAGTGCATAGTCCCCCAAGTGCGAAAGTGTAAAAACCTGAAACCCATATCTTCGGTTCGGTAAGGACTAGAGGGCTGGGATTTGGCCACCATACAATCACCGCTCCGGCATGATTGCATGGCAATGTCCAGCCCTCTCCAATCAACCAAACAGAATATGTTTAACTGTTTAAATTGTGGTTCTGCCATTGACTCCAATGGCGGAGAAATGCAATTTGTGAAACATGTCGTTTTAAAATCCAAAATTGTATCTCCGGTTCGGTGGGTCACAGCAAGCTGAAACTTGTCCACCATGGAGAGTCCCCTCCGGCATGAGGGCCTGGCAAGTTTTAGCCCGCTCGGCCCAACCGAACGGAATATTTTGATGTATATAAAATATTGTAAATTCACTATATTTTATGTCTACAGTAAAGCCTGTGAAAACTAATGGCCCTTAAAGTATGCTAATGGCCAGGGGGCGAAAGTGTGTCTACAGTAAGCCCACTGATCAAAGGCTTCCCCACCCTGATTAAGTATTCTAGGGCGGGGAAGAGCAGGACGTGGGAACTTCTGTTAAGTGTTGAGCTTCACACATCTGGTCGGAGTTTACCGAGCCAGAATCCCAAATGGCAGACTTACAGATGCAAAACTTGTAGTGTGGGGTTAAGGAAATGGGACTCTGACCAGAGGATTGTGCGCATGTGACAGCTACCTGGGGGCAGGTACCAGATTGCTTCCCACGTTAGCTGGCAAAAGGTAATTGGACCCAGGTAATTGTTCTCCAATGCCTGTGCCCCAATGTTAGGGATAGAGCCCAAATCGCATATAAAAAATTCAAGCTCTATGCCCATGGTCTTCGTTATTCCACCTGAATGATACCTGATGCCTGATGAACTGCTAAGCTGAATCCTGGTTATTTCACTGTCCATTCCCTAAGTAAGTGTATATATTCCATTTGTCCAATATTGTGTGTCCACCTGTCTTTTAAGGAATAAAATATCTTTATTATATCACAGTCATATTCAATTCAATCCAGATGATTTGGTGTATATTATAACCCTGTAGACTACCGTGACACACACCAGGGGATAAGGGGATAGCAAGGATCACTCCTGGTGCCCTTTGGCTGGGAGTGGAAACAGGGACATCCTGAGTGTGATACCCTCCAAGCTGAGATCAAATGCTGTGTGCTGAATACAGAGAGAGAGAGAGACTCAATAAAGGACAAGTGTTGTATTATACCTCCTGTCTGAGAGTGAAGTCTATTGGGAGGAGGGGGAAGAGATTCTTCTGCAGAGACTTCACCCCATACACCTGGGGGCTGCACAAGATGTAGGCGCTGCACCTGTGAGTATTATTCGGGCAAGACCCCAGAAGCCTTTCCTGTCATTCCCCTACAACATCATGTGGGTGATTCAGGGCCCCGTGTTACCAGCAGGTTTGCACCACACTAAAGCCATGTAACCAGAGCGAGTTTCCCAGAGAAAAGCCCTATTTTAGATTGGGGGGTGGGAAACCGGGTTACATTTATATTATATAACATTTAAAAATATAATCCTAACATAAAACATAACTTTACTCCTTAAACCGAACGTAGGTCACGGGGCAGTCCCTTAAATAACCTCTCTCATGCCACCCCCCCCCCCCCCCCAGACCATCACTGCATGGCCATTATGGAGAAGGGGTCCCCCTTCCCCTAATTTTGACAGGGGTTCTTGTAACTTCTCAGACATTTGTCCTACCTGTGAAGAAAATGTAATCGAATCTGTTCTCCAGCAGCTGAGCTGTTTCCTGTGCCCCCCCACACACCACAGCAAAACAATCCTGTGAATAGATACATTCAGTCAGATCCCTACATACAGCACAGCAATTGTGTGTGTGTGTACATGTAGACGGTGATTAGAGTGAGTCTCCCGTTTGCACTCCCTGCTGCTCGAGTGTGCGCTAAACTACTGCTCCCACACACGCTCCATGCTCTGCGTTTACTCGTTACTCTCTACTGCTCCTGTGCAAACTGACACTTACCTTGTCCAGATAGCGTGGGAGCTGATCTGCGAGGAGACGCTCAGTGCTATGACTTATCTCAGAGGGCTTCACAAGCACACAGTTCCCTGCAGGAAATGGAGAGAAACAGTATGTCACCTTCACATTTGACATTCCCTGACCTGCAGCATAAAGCTTCTGTCACTGTGTCACCTGCACATGTGACGTTCCCTGTCCTACAGCATAAAGCCACTATCTCTGTATCACCTGCACATGTGACATTCCCTGTCCTGCAGCATAAAGCCACTGTCTCTGTGTCACCTGCACATGTGACATTCCCTGTCCTGCAGCATAAAGTCACTGTCACTGTGTCACCTGCACATGTGACGTTCCCTGTCCTACAGCATAAAGTCACTGTCACTGTGTCACCTGCACATGTGACGTTCCCTGTACTACAGCATAAAGTCACTGTCACTGTATCACCTGCACATGTGATGTTCCCTGACCTACAGCATAAATTCACTGTCTCTGTGTCACCTGCACATATGACGTTCCCTGTCCTACAGCATAAAGTCACTGTTTCTGTCACCTGCACATGTGACATTCCCTGTCCTGCAGCATAAAGCTTCTGTCGCTGTGTCACCTGCACATGTGATGTTCCCAGACCTACAGAATAAAGTCACTGTCACTGTGTCACCTGCACATGTGACGTTCCCTGTCCTACAGCATAAAGTTTCCGTCGGTGTGTCACCTGCAGATGTGACGTTCCCTGTCCTACAGCATAAAGTCACTGTCTCTGTCACCTGCAGATGTGACGTTCCCTGACCTACAGTACAGCATAAAGCCACTGTCTCTGTGTCCCCTGCACATGTTATGTTCCCTGTCCTGCAGCTTAAAGACACTGTCACTTGCAGATGTGACGTTCCCTGTACTGCAGCATAAAGTCACTGTCACTGTGTCACCTGCACATGTGACATTCCCTGTCCTGCAGCATAAAGCTTCTATCGCTGTGTCACCTGCAGATGTGACGTTCCCTGTCCTGCAGCATAAAGTCACTGTCACTGTGTCACCTGCAGATGTGACGTTCCCTGTCCTACAGCATAAAGTCACTGTCGCTGTGTCACCTGCACATGTGACGTTCCCTGTACTACAGCATAAAGCCACCCTCCAGTCTCCCTTTAAAAAGCTTGTGACAGTAGGGGGTAGCCGGTCTTCATAAATAAAGGTGAAGCCCAGCAGGCTTCCACCTAAAAACCGTATGTCAAGGGTTGAAGTGTGAGCTCTTGGGTCTAGTATTGCACTCTAATATGTTTCCCTGTACATGTGTTCCCATTGTACTGTCCCCCGTAGCTTCCTGCACTAGGCATGCCATACTGTATGTGGTTAGGTCCCTTAGTAGGAGAACCGCGACTTTGGGAACGGGAGTGTAAGTGTGGAAATTGGGGGGCAACTAGACTTAAAATCTGTGTAAAATGTTGCTGACCGGAGTAGCCGGTTCTATTGGTATTTCACCCTCAAATCACGTGTGATTTGCGGGTACCCTCCTGTAGATGAAGACGGGATGCAGTATGGAAGTCCCATGTGAAGTATAGCAAAAACCTGACCTGTTTTGGGCTTTACCTGTTCCCCTTGCTTCAGAAACAAAAAAACTTTGGTAATGTAAGTTTTAGGTGGGATATTTGGGTCGAAATATATTTCTCTTGTTTGCAGGAGTTCGGGGGACCCAGGTACTGGGGGTCCTTAATTCTCCCCAACATGCAGGCATGTTTTGTGGGAACACAAGGTTAATTACACCGAAGCTGCACCGTGTCCCCAAGAATCCTGGTTTTGGAGCCCAAGTATCCCAGACCCATTTCCCCCACAGGTATAAGCTTCCCCAAACATATACTTTATTAAAACATGTTTTATAGTGTTTTGTGCATTTTTAATAAATGTCTATACAGTCAGCAGCCCGGGCATCTACCGAGGTGCTGGGATGTCTGGAGGATGAGGGAGGATGTCCAGAGGTGGCAAAACCACTTGGTGAGCGGGGAAGGACAATTTGCCAGATCCGGAGAGCAAAGGACACACCGTGGGGACACCTTTTCGACTGCCAGGCCTGGTGGTGCTTGCCCAGCGGGTGGCAATGGATGCAGCTCGTAGGCACATTTCCAATTGGTTAATCCATATGACCCGTCCACTCGGCTTTTCGAGCCGACTTGGCATGCCTCCTCTAATGTCAGCCAAGAGACGAGCTCCTGTTTCTATTGGCTAGTGGGAATTCCCAAGCTCTGATTGGTCGCTCCTCCTACTTCCATGTTGAAGATAGAATGGTGGGTGTTTAGGCCTTTCGGTGTGGTAGCGGGAGGACTTAACCCCTTCATTTCTTTAGCTAACGGTAATGAAGGTGTTAACCCCTCCCGCTACCTACCCGGTAGGACTAAAAAGCCATCCTTGGGGCTACTTCCACCTTCACCCACCCCCGCTACATACAATACAAAATAATACATACAACAGCCCTACTACCCACCTCCTAGGCCCCCAATAAATAATTACAATATCTAATACACAACAATACACAGCCAACCCTCTGTGCCCCCCTCCCCCATAAAACCAAGATTTATTTTTTTACACACACGATTAATATCCCAGTCCGGTGGGGGTCCCCGGTGGTTACAGCAGGTGTCTGCAGGCCCTACAGTGCACCCCGGGGGGTACCCATGGGTGTCTGGGGGCCTATGGGTGGTCCCCACTAGGCTCTGTGGGCCTCCAGGTGGTACCCGTGTACAATGGGGGTCCATGGGTGGTCTCTGTGGGTGCCTGGGGACCCCGGGTCGTCCCCACGGGTGTGTGGGGGCCCTTGGGTGGTTCCCACAGGGGTCTGGGGGCCCTTGAGTGGTCCCTGCGGTTCCCCCACAGCTGTGGGGCCCCTGGTTCTTCCCCGCAGGTGTCCCCCATTGGGTCCTCAGGTGGTATACCCCTGGGCATCTGGGGGTCCTCGGGTGGTACCTGTGGGTACCCGCTGCCCTGCAGTACCAATCCTGTATGTGGTATATGCGTATACCCCCCTCCCAAACACATATAGTACAGTAATGGGCAAAATAACTATTATCCAGATATGGATAATAAATTATTTGCCCATTATTAAACATAAAATTAGCCAGCATAAATAAAAACAGTTCTACTTACCCCATGCATTTTGAAGGGCGTCCTCGTCAGCTTACTACAGGTCCATGTCCGCCGATGTCAGCAAGAATACATAATAAATACACTGTAATGTCCCCTAGCCCCTTAATCACCTTAGCGATTAATAACCGCAAAAGTAATTAAAAACAGAAAAGACCGCTCCCTTTGATGAATATGATCAGCAGGAGACAGAGCGGGAGCATCAGATCACCAAATATTTCTGTCAGCTAAAACAGCTGCAAGAAAGCCTGGCATATATAATGAAGCCGCTAAAATTTCAAATGAAGATGGAGACCCCCATATCCTTGAAGGGACGGTGTCATCCAAATCAAAAAGGCGGAAAAAGGATGGAATTCTATCTAATTGTTGATGCATCACAATTTTTCTACGTCCCCTATTGCTGTGGACTTTTTGGGACTATATAATCTAAGGCGGAAGGACTATTTCTGCATATTTTACCCCCGAGGAAGCGGATCAATCCACGAAACGTGTAGGATGACGTCACACACCCTGCGTCTTGGCGTTCAAGCGTGCATTTCTATTATCTACTACCATCGAGGATTGTTGCGGCAACCCAGGCATCAGCTCCCTCCGACGGCATAATCTCGCGAGAGAAGGAGAGGTAGAGCTGTTTGCTGGTAGTGGCGCTGAGGTCGCGAGCCGGAGAGGTCTGGCGGTATCCAACAAGGTAGGTCCCTATCGATCACCCAGCAGGTCTGGGTAGGAGAAGGAGGGGACATCCATGCAGGATAGCTGAAGCAGAGGAGCAGCCATTGATAAACTAATCTACATGCGCTTGACCTACTTGCAGCTTGTAAGTAGGATTCTTATAGTTGCCGGACGCCAGAGAAGTGGATGTTATATTTTTATATATTTTTTTTGTTCTTAGATTTTTGTCTTTTTTAATATGTAATTAATAGAATTTTTACTCATCTTTTTTAATGCTTGCTTTATCACTCTAAAGTTTTTTTTATTTTTTTTATTTTTTCACATGATTAATTAATTTATATATGTGCATTGTCATTTAACAATATCACACTATGTTATTTTGTTTATTTCTTTCCATGTCGTGAGCGACGGCTGGATCCATCATTTCACATCCTTAGAATTTTTGGGAACAATTTCAGCACTTTATCACATTCATACGGTTGTATTCACATTTGTTGTAATGTCATTTATTGAATCTTATTTGAGTGTTATTCACTTTATGTAGGTGTAAGGGCGCCCCCAAAATCTGTTTTTGTTGTATATTGTTCACTTACTTAGGGTAGTTACTGTTTTAGTTGGCAACCCCCATTATTTAATTCACTCATTATTTATATTAGAGTGTTATTTATTGTGTTGTATTTTATACGAACATTATTTGAATAGCGCTACACAGTACACACTTTTTTCTTTGTTTATTGAGCCCCACGTACTATGTAGGGTCTGTTTTTCCACCTTATGTTTATTATTACTCTTTTGTCTTTATGTTCATGAATAGTTTTTGCCTTCCTCACACTTTAATTTTCTGTTGTCTTTCTTTTCTGGTTACTTAATTGTCTACCCCCTCCTCTCCCCCCACCCCCCTCCTTATATTATGGGATTGGTTGTATTCATTTTTCCGTGGTTTTTTTCTTGGGACCCTTTAGCTTGTTGCCATCAGGAGGTACTACATAGCTGTTGAATGACCTCATAACTGATGTGGTCCAGCAAAGACGGAGCTAACAAGGTGTGCTATGCAGACGGCCATCCCTTCTGGCCTTTTGATCCCAAAATACATTGGTTCTAATGCAAGAATGTCGACCTGAATAAATCAATGTTGTAGGTCATGTGAGTCTGCAGTCAGCCTTGGAGAGTGCTGGTTCGCCAATAATATTTCAAAGAATATATTTAATACAATAGCCAAGAAGCAGAAATATTGGGAACCTAGGCAATTTACACAGTATGTTTTGTATTACTGTATTTTCCCTGTGGTGTTTTCCTGTTTTTTTAATGATTATTTTTGGAAAAGAGTACTCAATAATTGTCTATGTTATACTCTGATGATCTCTGACCTCAGACCCAACCACTCCCACTACGTCAACAGATTGCAGGAAATGAGAAATACTCACCTGCAGCAATTGCTCCAACCAATGGGATGAGGGTGAGGTGCACAGGGTAATTCCAGGCCCCAATGATCAGAACCACACCAAACGGATCTTTGCGAATAAAAGCGGAGTCAAAGGAAGTAGCCTGAAATGTATGAAATGATCCTCAGTGTATGAAACCATTCCCTATGTAACACATGTACCCCCACCCTCCGTGAGGTGATGTGACTACAGCGTGTGTGGTGCAATACCTGTGGCTCACAGGAGGTCTGAGCCTCCGCTGCAGGGAGCCTGGGGTGTATCCGGAAAAAATGTTTGTCAGCACCTCCACCTGTAACGGATCCTACGATGTGGAGTTGCCTGTTACAGGACCCATATGTATGTATACATATATATTTACACAATAACCAATCTCTTGGTAACATAAAATAACAGTTTACTATATATATATATATACTATATATATATATATACACAGTTAGGTCCGGAAATAATTGGACACTGATACAAGTTTTTTTATTTCAACTGTGTACCTAAATAAATTCAAGTTACAGTTAAATAATGAATATGGGCTTAAAGTGCAGTCTATAAGCTTTAATTTGAGGGTATTCACATCCAAATTGGAGGAAGGGTTTAGAAATTATATCTCTTTAATATGTAGCCCCCTCTTTTTCAAGGGACCAAAAGTAATTGGACACTTGACTCAAAAGCTGTTTCATGGACAGTCGAGTCAATCTCCTGATCTCAACCCGATCGAGCATGCATTTCACTTGTTGAAGACAAAACTTAAGGCAGAAAGACCCACGAACAAACAACAACTGAAGACAGCTGCAGTAAAGGCCTGGCAAAGCATCACAAAGGAGGAAACCCAGCGTTTGGTGATGTCCATGCGTTCCAGATTTCAAGCAGTCAGTCATTGCCTGCAAAGGATTCTTGACAAAGTATTAAAAATGAACATTTTATTTATGATTGTGTTAATTTGTCCAATTACATTTGAGCCCCTGAAATAAGGGGACTGTGTATGAAAATGGTTACAATTCCTAAACGTTTTATACAATATTTTTGTTCAACTCCTTGAATTAAAGCTGAAAGTCTGCACTTCTATTGCATCTCGGTTGTTTCATTTGAAATCCATTGTGGTGGCGTACAGATCCAAAATGATGAAAATTGTGTCAGTTTCCAATTATTTCTGGACCTAACTGTATATATATATATATATACATATATATATATATAAATACTACTGGTTGCAGCTACCCACCAGCCTCACACAGCCGTAACCACCCACCAACGTCCCACAGTCTTGTCCACAGTCCCCACAGTACCTTATGAGGCCCTCGGGAACTCTACCACCCTAGTGTCAACAAGGATATAACCCCACCCTCTATATGTGGTCAGCGCTGCCACAGTACTGTGTGTTGGTGCACTTTGACGAAGGTACCTGTCGGGTGTGTCCACACCAGGGCGAGCTGTGTCCTGCGGCGGGGTTCACGGAACCAACTGAGCTTGGCAACTCTGGTGTGTCCGTTCTTGGGGGAATCTCCACGTAAGATGTCCACCTCAGCGATGGTCTGTTCAGGGGTGATCGGGTCCCAGACCACTAAGGGCCAGGATGCCGCCGCATCCTGGCTGTGTCCCTCACTTATGCTCCATCTACAGGGCCGTGTCCCTATTCTATGGGCCGTTCCCTGCAGCAACCACAAGCTGAGGGGAGTTATGGCCTAGCTGGGGCCTAAGGGGGTGATTCTGGCCCAGTGCAGGAGTCACAGACCCCTGCACATACCTCCTACTCCTATCCTGTCCCAGCACCGACTGACTACCGTGGGCTGTGCGAGTGAAATGTATCTTCTGTTGTGCAGAGGAGAGCTGCAGCCCTATTGGCTGTGTGGCATCACTTGGTTCGCTGCCCCTATGCCTGATGGGACTTCCTCTACCTAATGGCCGCCACTCACAGGGTCCTTCTGCGCATGCGTGAGTCTTGCGCATGCGCAATCAATTTCAATATGGCAGCGCCCTGCTACGGGAGCCGCCGGCACCTTGGTCGACATACCTAAGCTCCGAAGAGCCTGTCTAAGCTTCCGCACGCACCAGAGGCACCCGTGCACCACCCGCCGGCAGCCACGCGAAACCCAACACTCACGGCACACACCACCGCAGTGGAGGTAAGGCGGGTGGGAGCCCAAGGGGACCGGGGCTACACACTTCCCCTGGAAATACCCCAACACCCTCGCTTGGAACAGTGTAACATACTTATATACAACAGTTATATAATAAAAATACATCAAATCATATACAACTTATCACATTTCTATCGGCTTTACATAAGATTGTACCTTTCAGTGAACATCACTATGACGGATTTCACTCTATTGCGGGCCCACTGCTGAGCCTCATAATGGGGTGCCCCAATTTCATCATAGGTCATCCTTATTGGAGGCTGACTAACTCTTTGGCTCCTGCGGAGCTGCTCTTCAGCCACTCCCTCTGGAGAGTAACAAGCATAGTCCTAAGGCTCAGCCTCTCCCATTGGGGGTAATAATGTCTCTGAACAGTCTCTTGCTGGCACAGAGCATGGGCTTTGTGGATCCAGAGACTGACTCGTTGGTGCCACCCTAGTAGGCTTTTGTCGAGAGGGCCCTTTACCCATAGCTCCTCCGGGAGATTCTCCTTGAATTCGAGGGTCGATTTGGGAGGGTCCCTCCATTGGATCTTCTACAGTCTCTTCACCCTCTGGGTGATCAGTAGTGGTCTCCGAGATAGATTCGGAGCTATCGTTTGATTGGTCTGGCTCACCGCCCAGTGGTGTAGCCAGTATTTCTGCTTCCTCATCCCCCACTTGTGGAATGGGGAGGAGGTGATTACGATGCCAGACCTTTACTCGGCCCTCAGTGTCTTTGATACGCTAGACCGGGAGGCCCGGCATCTGTGACTCTACCGTCATAGACACTGTCACACCAACGGTCAGCAAATTTATGTTTTCCAGGAACGCCTAGATTGCGGAGAAGCACTGCATCACCAGGACGGATTTCCCGGTGTCTGACCTTATGGTCATAGCACCTTTTGTTGTTGTCGTTGAGTTTAGCAGCAGACGTCTTGGCTTGCTGGTAAGCCTGTTGCAGATTTGGCTGAAGTCTTTGCACATATTTAAAATGGGTGGCATTGTGTATCACATCCGTCAATTCCCGTAGACGTACATCCACTGGCAGTCTAGCTTCTTGCCCAAACATAAGGAAGTATGGGGAGAATCCAGTTGACTCGTGGCGGGTACACGTGCACCAAGGCTTCCACATGTTGGCTCCATCGGTCTTCTGAGCGCCCTTCAGAGTTCCTAGCATGTCCAACAATGTCCTGTTGAACCGCTCTGGCAAGGCGTCTCCTTCCGGATGATATGGGGTCATCCGCGATTTGGTGATATTCAGCATTTTGAGCAATTCCTGAATCAAAGTGCTCTCAAAATCCCGGCCCTGATTGGAATGAAGACGGTTTGAAAGACCATAGTGCACAAAGTATCTTTCCCACAGGATCTTCGCTACCGTGATGGCTTTCTGGTATTTAGTGGGAAAGGCCTGGACGTACCGTGTGTAATGGTCCGTGATGACCAACATGTTGCATATTCCTCTGGCAAAAAGAAAAGTATGCGCAGTCCCAACAAAAATCCCTCTGTATCCAGAAAGCGATGGTATCCCTCTGCTGCTTCCACTCTCCTGTGATCAGCGGGGTTAAACTGGAACATGTACACAAAAAGGAAGCGCAAAAAAGAAAAAACCATCAGTCAAAATTGTTAAAAAAACTTATAACAATGGACTCAAATTTACATACTAAAAATCACATAAAAAATACATGATGCAATGAGTGGTTCCTAGTAGACCCAATAACCCACACAGTCTAAGCACTAATGGGGGGGTTCCCAAGTCACAAAACCACAGAACTACAGATGGACTTGTTCAGGGTAAAAATAGATGTTGCTGCTTACATATGAAAGGGAACGCACAATTGGGGCTGACCCAGGAAGGACAGATGTCTTGATCTGCAAAGAGACTGGAGGCTGACAGCAAGACAAAGGGGAATATTTTTCTAAAACTGGACAGACATTGCCTTAGCACACAAAGGTGCTGACCCAGGACAGCAGAGAGGCTTCCCTACAGCTAAAAGAAACAGATAAGACTTTCTTATGGGACTGTTGTATATCTGCATAAATGTATATATATATATTTGGGGCTGGTAATTAGCTTAGCTAACCACCCAGTTAGAGATGGCTGGACTACATGTGTAGATATCCAATGCAATGTAGGTAGGTGCAACGCACAGCAAAAACGGTGATAGCAGGTCTGGCAAAAATATTTCTTTATTATAAGGACATAAAAACAGAAGGCTGCAACCTTCTACGCGTTTCGTGCAAACAAATAGCACTTTATCAAGAAGTGTCTTAACTTGGTATACAACACTCTATATATAGGGACAGCCTGCCGTTTTGGCGCCAAAACATTTAATTGGTAACATCATGTTCATTCAACCATATTTTGTATAGCTGTGTGAGTAACCTGAGGGCGGCTAATTACCTGTTGCCACTGCGAGAAAGCCGCCTCCAAACACACCTGCTCGGTGACACGCACCGCGGGGCAATGGAGGGCCAACTCTCGCGAGATGCGCCTCAAGTAAGCCACAATTTCACGCGCATATTTTTGCCAGACCTGCTATCACCGTTTTTGCTGTGCGTTGCACCTACCTACATTGCATTGGATTTCTCCCCATTGGCAACAGCACGCAGACTGAGAGGACCACTGGTGACACATTCGTGAGTACTTACCTGGGGCCAGCCCAATGAGGTTAGGGGGGGTGTTTTTGGCATCTACCCCTGCCTTCAGGGCCACTGGAGCCCCCATTTCTATGTTTGAATAGCATATGTCCCAGAAGTGTTCATCTCACTTTATAACCTGATGGGTTTTTCATGCTGAGCACCACATTACCTTACTACATGTGTAGATATTCTCCAAAGTGGAGTAGGTTTTCTTTTTGCTGTGTTAAAGGGACAGGCACAATAAAGCCTAAATTTAGTTTCACTTTAAACAATCTCCATTGCGTATCTCTGCACACGTCTCTTACAAGCACCATATGCTGTAAGTTCTGAGGTAGGACCAATTGTCTTCTGTCCGGGTGGTTGTGATATTGTACCACCCGATAGAGTAAACAGTTGTCTATTTCGAACTTGTCTGCTTCCCTCATCAGTAAATCAACCATGTCACTAGGAGCACATTTCAGGAGGTCAGGTTTCTACCTTTGAACGGCTTGGCGGATGATACTAGTTACTGGGTTCCTTAGTTGTTATTCTACTATATCTTTCAACCGTATGATTTTATCGTGGGTTATATTCATCCCCTTTGGATCGCAGTAAGCGGCAGGAATAGCCTGGTACTGGCATCCTAAGGAATCCGCTACCCGTAGTTCCGAAAAAGGCCACTCGGTCATTGATAATGGCAGACGTACTGCACATAGCTCACACCCCTGGCCCTGGGATCTCTTTCCATTGATCGTCATCTGGGGTGGCACTTAGCCCTGGCCTTTGAGATAGGGCATCAGCTCCAATGTTCAGGGTCCCAGGTTTATACTTCACGGTGAAGTTGTAATTTGATATTGCTGCCAGCCATCAGTGACCAGAAGAATCCAGCTTGGCGGATGTCAAGATGTAAGGGAGTGAATTATTATCCGTCCTTACTTCGAAATTGACTCCGTAGAGGTAATCATGGAGTTTGTCCACGATTGCCAATTTGAGAGCAAGAAACTCTAACTTGTGCACGGGATAGTTTTGTTCACTGGGAGTCAGACTGCGGCTGACATACTGCTGCGACACACTTTATTTGAGCAAATACCCAGTATGTACCTGACAGATACCTGGAATGCGCCGCTCCTCACCTCAGACAAGCCCCGT
Source organism: Ascaphus truei (assembly GCA_036426205.1). Lineage (NCBI taxonomy): Eukaryota > Metazoa > Chordata > Amphibia > Anura > Ascaphidae > Ascaphus > Ascaphus truei. The sequence continues at coordinate 43,208 of WSYH01003112.1, forward strand.
TGCGTTTGCCTTCCCAGCCATGGTTGATGCCTGGCTGACGGGCGGCTGATCTGTTAAATGATAATGATTAGGATTTAATAGGCTGCAATGCTTCGCGTGTCTACCAGATGGCATAAATTCATGAATTGTAATGCAGTATATATATATATATACTGTGCAGTATTGCAGCCAGCGGGAATAAAATGCTTCAATCCCTGCCTGGAAAATAACGCAATGCACTCGGGCAGAAAACAGTCACAAACCTCAATACACCCGAGTATACCCGAATTCGTGGGACTAGCCGAGCTCGAATAAAGTGTGTCGCCAGTGTAGGCCACGGGCTGGAGTCCCTCTGGGTGTTTCTGATGTAGGACTGCACCTAGTCTAGTGAGACTGACATCCATGTGCAGAACGTAGGGCTGTTCTGGGTCAGCATAGGCAAGGACCGGTGCTTCTGTCAGGCTTTTCTTCAGGCCCAGGAAGGCCTGTTCACATTCAGGCATCCACTTATCGCTGGACGGTTGACGGGCCGAGGTGGCCTTTCGCCCAGTATCTTCGGGGTATATCTTCAGTAGATTGTTCAGGAACTGGGCCCTACGGGAGTACCCCTCCACAAAGCGACGGTAGTAGCCACAGAAATCGAGGAATGAGCAAAGCTCCATGACATTCGCTGGGCAAGGCCAGTTCACAACAGCTTCCACTTTGGCCGGATCAGTGGCGATTCCCTTGGCAGACACAATGTGTGTCCCGTAGGTCACCGAGGTGTGTCAGAACCGGCACTTGTCGAGTGACAATTTCAGTCCTTCTTTCCCAAGGCGGTCCAGTACTTTAAGCAGCCATTCTTCATGTTCCTCCAAGATCTTACCAAAGACAATAATATCTTCCAGGTATACTAAGCACTCCCAAGGATTCATGTCGCCAATAGTTTTCTCCATTAGGCACTGAAAGTTTGCAGGGGCTCTACAGATGCCTTGCGGCATGCGCAGAAATTGATAGAACCCCAGGGGGCAGACAAAGGCTGTCTTCTCCTGGTCCTCTTAACTTATTGGCACCTGGTAGTACCCAGATGGTAAGTCCAGGACACTGAACCATTGGCTCCCGGTTAGGGCATTGAGAATCTCTTTGATGCGAGGAAGAGTGTACTGGTCGGGAACAGAGCGGATGTTCAGTGTTCAGTAATCCACACAGTCTCACGACTCATTTTTCTTCCTCACCACCACTATGGCGAGGCGTAGGGGCTCGGAGATTCAGTCACAATACCTGCTGTCTCCATCTCTTGTAAGACGTTCCTTACATCGTCCACATCCCTAGGGGCGATGCGACGAGGTCGTTCACGGAAGGGGGTGGCATCCCTAAGCCGGATAGTTTTTTGGGCGCTTCAGCTGCAGCCCACATCCATCTCTTCTGTGGAGAATACCGCCTGCCGTTCTTCCAATCTGGAGGTCAGTCGGTCATTCCATTCGGCCGATATGGTTGAGTCCCCAAAGTTGAAAGACAGCTCTGCTGGATGCTCTGTGACTGCAGCTGTGCTCACATGAGGCCTAGACTCCATGGGCGTGACAGGATATATTCTCCCCAATCGTCGCCCTTAATCAAAAGCCATAGGGTACGGAGAGATATTGTGAACCCACACATTAATTCGATCAGGAATCGTGGAAGGCTATCCCCGTAACTCTGGTATCAACTTATATCCTCTCTGGGCATCTTCTTCTGGCATGCTCTCCAGAGAGAAGAGGTGGTCGGCTTAGTCTCGGTCGGGGTAGCAGCACCAAGCGCTGCACTCCCCCTGGTGGATCTCCATCAACCCTGCTCGGTAGTGGAAGAGATCCCCATGACGGTCTAAGGCAGATATCTTGTTGCACTCCCCCCATAGGATAGGATGGAGGTTTAGGATGGACAAAGGCAGTTCATTGGTTTCCTGTAGGTAAAACCTGATTATTGCTCGCACTATGTCTGTGTTAGTTCCCAGGATGATCGGGTACTTGGACTGCTCTTCTTCTGAGGGACATATTAATTGCTTCCACACTCATGGGGTGCGACTTGCCTGTGTTCAACTGGAGTATCTCCAGTTGAACCTTCACGATCCCATCAATGGGATAATCCTCATTGCTTAGCCCCCTCACCTTCATGTGCTCCGCAGACTGCAAGGGAAGGAGTATAAGGTGTTGATCATAGAATTTTCAGTATACGATGGTAACCTGTGACCCAGTGTCCAACATGGCGGATGACTAGACACCGTCCAGAACAACCCGTACGATGGCGGAAGGGCCTTGGCTCAGGAGGGGATTCGGAGGGCTCTGTCTCGGCTGTCTGTATGCGGCAGATAATGGACCGAGCAGAGCTCATTCTACTTGGAGTTTTCTTTTGTTCCTTTTCTGGGCATTCCTTGGAGAAATGGCCCTTCTGACCGCAGCCATAGCAGATGACTTCACTGAGGTCAGGGCAAGCTTTGTACGTGGGGGATGCTCTTCCTGATGGACTGGACTTGACGGAGGGTGACTTGGGTGGAGTCTCCTCCTCACGACTATAAGGTTTCTTGCCTTTTGGAGCGGATGCTCCCTTGGTGTCACTCTTGAGGTGTTCTTTGGTCTTTTGGGGGTCATGGAAATGCAGCTGCACCTCGTGTCTTCTGATGTGCCGCATCAAATCCATGTAGCTCGGAAGCACTGTGGTGGCCGGGGCAGCCCGCATCACCAGAGCCATGGGGTGGGACGGAAGGGTCCCCAGGGACAGCTTGCGGACAAAGGCGGACAAGTCTTCTCCTTTCTGGCGGAGAGCATTAAACTGCACCATTAGCTCGTCTTCATCGTCCTCACGCGGGTTAGCATTTCCACCAGCTTGTGTGCCGTAACTTCTCCTTTTACGTCTCGATACATTCTTACCAATTGTGCGGCCGGTGGTCGAAGACACTCAACCAGTCTCTGTCGCTTGACGGCTTCCGAACACGACCACTCATCTAACACGTGGATGGTATGTTCCCTCCATGTCACAAACCCTTCTTCTCCTGAGGGCGTTGGTAGTATCCCGGAGAAGGCCTTGATCTTCCGGTAATTCTGCGCTTGAGACGACATATAGTTAGAGCTTCCACTAGTTGTAATGTCACGCCCAATATAGAGCCGCCACTGGCTGAGCGACTATCGGTCCCTGGACCGGTTCTAGGGATTGGTGTAAAACTTATCGTTAGTCTGTCAGGGGCAGGTGATGTTGGGGGGCTCCCGGACCAGCTGGTGATCCCCTGCCGGGTATCGGAAGTGAATGTTACCCGAGGTAGAGGTATGTCCAGTCTGGCTGGAGTACTGGTGGCCATATCTTGGATTCTCCAACTCTCGTGTTTGGAATGGAACTTGGGGACCTGGTTCGGTGAAAACTCGTCAGAAGTGGGTCCCGCCGCCGGGGAGGTAACGTAAGTAAAGGTTGCCCCGGTTTAAATGAGCGGGCACCCTTGCGGTAAGGTCTGTGGTAGGTATACCGCACTGTCAGGGCATAGTTCTTGTTCTACAGCCAGAAGGATGGTGTTCTCTTGATGGTCAGGGTGGTAGCTCTAACTGATGAGTCTGGCTCCCTCCAGCCCAGATAATATCTTTACTGCACTGCAGACAGTGAACATGGATACTTGGGCGGGAACTCCTCCTACAGCGACCACATGTCGCAGAGGTTCTTGGAGTCTGGCGGCCCATTTGCTCACTTGTTGCGGCATGAGCATGGACATGGTGGTTTGGACAGTATCACTAGTTTAGATTACCGGATGCATGTTATCGGATGTAGACCCTATAACTGACATTACATACAGTATGTGTGTGTATATGAAGATGTTCAGTACCATGTAACTGACATATACACCATGGATAATCTAACTTATGAGGAGAGGCTAGCAAAATGATATTTGTTTACATTAGAAAAGAGGTGTCATATATTCAGGGACAGTACAGGGAGCTTTCAAAAGAACTAGTCACACCAATGCCTGTACAAAGGACTCAGGGCCATCCCTTAAGGTTGGATGAAAGGAGATTTCACCAGCAACAAAGGAAAGGGTAAGTAAGGGCAGTTAAAATGTGGAATTCATTACTGTGGCGGTGAAGGGTTAACCACACCAATAATAAAGGTATTATGCCTGGCTGGTTAACCCTAAACCTTGTTGGGACTGAAGGGGTTAAACTGTATGGTCACCATAAGGCCAAATTTTCCTCTACACTATCTTTATTGTCCCCGGTTTGCAGCCCCAGAAGTTAGCTGCAGTATTCTGAATGAATGGGAAATGTGTAAATTGTATTTGCAACACAAGGGGGAGCTTATAGCGCTGTGTCAAGCGTCAGTTGAATAAGTGCGTCTGTGGTTAGCAGTTGCCTTGAAGTTCTGAAATGCAGACTCTTCAGAGAAAATCTTAACCACAAAGTTAAGTGGATAAGTGGTCTGCGGTCTAGCTGAAGTGCCCGGAATGCATCAATGTATCCTGCGGTCTCGTTATCCAATTGACCTTAATTGATGGAATGCTTCTGTGGTTCCCGAGCCGGCAAAGGAGGATACATTGTATGCCAAGAGTCAACCCGCAAACAACATCACAGAGCGTATTCAATGAAGTGCCTAACTTCGGTTAGGAAAGAGCTAGCAATCTAATTTTTGGAGTGCAGCTAGGTAAAAGTGTACCATGAACATACATATGGGTTTAATATTTGTTGCACATACAGAACCTACATATAACATTAAACTGTATTCCAATGGTGTTTTAACTGTAAAGGCAGGAACCCTTTCCTGTCAGCCCGGCAATGAATTCATTAACATGTAAATATGTTATGGATGAATGAGCTGAGGGATTTTTCATCTCCGTACTTCAAAGGGCATCCTGCTAAATTGGTGCCCCAGTGTCTAGAGAAGTCCGGAGTTGAAAATCCTCAGAGACCCTAGGTTTTAGGGTGTCCGGGATATTGCTAAGTACCCGTTGCCGGTGCAAAGTATGGGCTATTCACACTTGGTAGCCAAACCCCAGACTTACTGTCGCCAGGTAAGAGGTTGGGCCCGGTATACTTAGCAGCTCAGGTGTTACCTTGACGCATGCTCTGAGCAAACCGGGAAGCCACTTCTGCCCTTTTTGCAAGCTACTGGCAAGTCAGGGATAGATGGGAAAAGTTGTTCCCACGGGAGGATTGGCTGGGTATGTTAAAGATAGGATCCTTAACCCCTATCAAAATGCCTGCAACCCCCTCCTAGTCCGATTTATCTGTTCCATCTAAGATTCAACCAAGTTACAGCATCAACGGTTCCGGAGTGTGAGGGGTAAACTACATCGAAATGAAGATTTGCACCCCTCTTCCAGAATTCGTTTGAGCTAAGGATTCCCGAACGAATCCTGTAAGGAAAAAACGAACATCTTTCCTCCAGCGGAGATACAGGGGTGGCAACTTGTGCCCCTAGCCGAGGACTGTCGCATGTCTCAAATCGCGCACCCACTTGCATGCGTGCAAGGGTGCCCAGAGATTTTGTTTTCAAGTCATTCATTCCGTGGATATTTGATTTTGTTTCCCCATCCCAGGAAGTGTTTATTAAGTGTAATTGTGAAGAATTGTGTGTTTTTCACAAAAAGAAATAAATTACAATTTATTTTGCCCGCCTTGTTGTGATCAATCCAGAATCCCGGTATTAATGTGTTGGTAAGACCTGGTCTACCAAGACAGGCTTATAAAACTGGTGGCAGTGGTGGTATAGTCTACTGCGTGATTCTGTAACATAGTGGGGGAAACTCGTAGACTGCGAGCTCCCCAGACAAGTGGCAACTTACACACGCTTCACAAGAGCACAAAATAGTACACCTTTCCCTTTTTGCCCATATACCTGTGCTAGCAGTCTCACCATGAGTCACAGGTCGGGACGATTCCGATCCGGGGACCGAACTCGAGTCGTGGAGCAATGTGCAGGCTATGGACTACCGACAGATGGTCAAAGGTGCAACTGGAGGTGGACTTGGAGAGTCATGAAGCCAGACTGGCTCCAATGGAGGGGCATGGTCCCTTAGCTGCAGTTGCAGTGGACACCAATCAGCCCAAAGTGCAGGAGGTTAATCCATCTCCGGAGCTGCAAGGAGATGGGGAGGGAGCGGGTGACCACCGGAATATTGGTGGCTGGGCACCAGTGGGTGCGGAGGTTGTCGCTGCAGCTGCCAGACTTGCCGCCCCTTGGCTCACAGCTCTCCTCGCCGCATGGAGAAAAAGGGCTACAGCAGCGGAGCGTATCCAGATGTTTGCCGAAGTGCACGGAAATTCCCCCCACTCCCACCTTGTCAACGGGGAACAGGATATTCCCCGGGTGGACCATCACAGCTTCAACAAGTTCGAGGAAGGCACGGATGAGATAGATGCCTCTTTCAATGAATTTGAAACGCAGTGTCTATGGTACAGGGTCCCACGACGGGGCATGGTGCTGCGACTGTGTCCATTTTTATCTGGTAAAGCCAAGCGGACTGTCCAGGGTATTCCACTCATGGATGCCGATGACTATGGTCATATCAAGAGTATGTTGCTCACCCAGTACGCCCTCACCCCAGAAGCATACCGGGGCAAGTTCTGGACTGGGGAAAGATACCCCCGGGAATCCTATGTGGATTATTGTGCCCGCATGGCACTGCATGGGACCCAGTGGGTGGAGGATTCCGGGATCACCAAGTTCCATGCACTACTGGACTTGATGTTCTAGGAACAACTTCTGCAGCAGCAGCTTCCCTCAGACGTGAGGGCATGGGTCTTTGACCACAAACCTAAAACCCATGTGGATGCTGCGAGGATGGTGGATGAGTATGTGGCCAGAAGGGCTCTGATGACCAAGAGAGCAGCTCCCAAAGATGTGGCCATCCCGGCCAAGGGAGCCAAAACCACCCCTCAGTGAACCCACAAGCCTGTAGCAGAAAGCAACGCACCCAAAGCTGCAGAGTTTAGACCCGAGAGGCAGTGTTTTACCTGCAACAAGGTTGGTCACCTCAGGCCAGACTGCCCGGACCGGGACCAGTCCGGGGGACCCCATCAGGGGCACTGATCACCAGCTGCGAGGCTGGTCGCCCATGTGCGACTGGAACACACAGAGGAGACAAGCTCAGCTGTGGAATCAACTCCCAGAGAAACGTCCATGGGAGAACCTGCACTTGCTACCTCGGAACCAGCAGCGGAGATCGGAGGACATCAGGTTGCGCCAGTCGGGCTGCAACGCAACGATGTCCGGCAGAAGCATCTGCGGAGGGTGACCATTGGGGACCAGCAGGCGGCCGGCTTGCTGGACTCCAGTGCCACCGTTACCCTGGTACGCCATGATATGGTGCGACCAGAGGATTTGCTCTCGGGCACCGGGATGCAAGTGACCATGCAGATGGAGGACCCCGGTCACTCCAGGTTGCCCGGGTCTTTTTGGATTCGGGTGCCGGACGTGGCATGAGGAAGGTGGGGTATTGCCTGGGTTAGATGCTGAGGTCCTACTTGGCAATTACCTGGGGCTTGTTACCTGCATGTTTACAGCCGAGCTGGCCCCTGTTGCAGCGATCGCCAGGTGTGAGGAATCCGCTCCTGGGTTTGGCTGGAACCCATCCTTCCGGATCTTTGCAGGTTCAGACAAAGTTTTCCCTGCTTCTGCAATCACCTGCCTCTTGCTGCCGCCTATGCAGCTCTGGCCTGATTGGCCTCCTGTACTTTTTAGATACTGCCCCGTCCTCAGGAAGTGGCTGGACATAGACTTTGCAATCCTTGTTGCAAGTACCTGTGCTTGTCACAGACACCCGTGTTTAGCCTGCTAGGCTTTCCTGCTTGAGTTTCCCCCGTCTGACCTCCTGCTTCCAATGCTTTCCTGCTTAGTAGCCCCGATGCTACTTCTTGTTCCTGGCAGTCTCGCCTCTGCTGCGCTGAAGCTGTTCACTGATGTCCTCTGCGTCTCCTGTGGCGTGTCTGCATTCCTGGTTTCCAGTGGCCTTCGGTTCCTGTCCCCTCCTTCCATTGCCTCTGCTACTCTGTAGCAGGTTCGCTCAGTTTCCTGCTTTCTACGATGAAGCGGCCTATCTCCAGATTCCTTTGCTGAAGCGGCTTGGCTCCAAGTTTCCTGTTCTCTATGCTGAAGCACCTTTGTTCCAGTTCCCGGCTTTTTCCGCTGAAGTGGCTTCAATCCAAGTTATTGCCTTCTACGCTGAAGCAACTTCACCCAAGATTGCCTAATGATGACCTCAGCTCGTGACCATCACTCCTATGCTGCCTGCCCTGACCCCGGCTATGTTTGACTATGGACTACGCAACCCTGAACCGGGTTCGTGGTCTAAGGTCAGTGATTTCATATCCCCACCTCAGCCCCGCGGACCGGTCCTGGTTTGTGGCGAGCACGATCATGACACCAGTCAGCCAAGATCGCAGCGGAACCAGTCCCTGCCCCCCTCATTTGGGGCCTACAGTTCCCGGGGTTTCTGTGGAGACCAGACAGGTAAGCCAGACTAAGTCGCACACTGTCCCTGACTTACTGTTCCATTTACCTGTTCCCAGTCCCCCCGAATTAGCCTTGACAAGCTGGTGGCTAGAGTTAGGTACCCAGTATAGGGATGCGGTGCGATCAGACCCCAGCTTGGAGGGCATGAGACTTCGGGCTCCGAGTATAAGCCAGGTGCTGGGTCTGATTACTTTTTGTGGCACCGTTGTCTCCTGTATAGGGAGCAAGGTACCAAGTGATTAGACGAGGTATGGACTGGTAAATGACAGCTAGTGGTACCTATGTAGTATAGACAGCAGTTGTTATGGGTAGCCCACTCTATTCCACTAGCGGGGCATCAGGGGGTCACTTTGATGAGATCCCAGATCTTGCAGTGTTACTACTGGCTGGGGGCTGTGGCAGATTTCTACCGGTCCTGTGATGCCTGCCAGCGAGTGGGTAAGGCGGGCGATCGTGTGAAGGCACCCCTGAACTCGTTACCGGTAATAAGGGAACCCTTCCAGAGAGTAGCCATGGACCTTGTGGGACCCCTCTGGATTCCCAGCTGGTCCGGGAAGTGCTACATCCTCACGGTGGTGGACTTTGCCACCCGGTACCCTGAGGCGGTAGCGCTTGCCACCATTGATGCTATGGCAGTAGCTAAAGCATTGTTGACCATTTTAACTAGGGTAGGTTTCCCTAGTGAGATCCTAACCAATCAGAGGTCGCAATTCATGAGTGAATTGCTCCAGTGTCTCTGGGATGCGTGAAGGGTGAAGCATCAGCACACGACCCCTTACCACCCCCAAACCAACGGCTATGTGAGAGGTTTAATGGTACCCTGAAGCAGATGCTGCAAACCTTTATAGAGGCAAAGGGCAAAGACTGGGAGATTCACCTTCAGCATTTGCTGTTTGCATACTGAGAGGTACTGCAAAAATCTACAGGCTTTTCTCCATTTGAACTGCTATATGGTCGCAGGGTACGGGGACCTCTGGACCTATTCCGTGAGGGATGGGAAGGGGAGACTACCACTACTGATGCTTCTGAGCTTCAGTATGTGGTAGATCTCAGAGACCGGTTAGAGATGCTCATGGGGTTGGCACAGGACAACCTTAGGGCTGCTCAGACCAAGCAGTAGACTTGGTATGATCAGAATGCCCATAGCAGAGAGTTCATCCCAGGACAGCAGGTAATTGTTCTCCCGAGTAGGTTTGAGAACAAATTAATGGCTGCATGGCCGGGACCATACACGGTACTCCGAAAGATGAATGAGTGTAACTACGTTATACAGGTAGATGCTGAGGCAGAGAGGAATAAGACCTATCACATAAATATGCTCAAGGAGTATGTGGTACCGAGTGCGGCATCGGGGCTGGCCATTTGTAGCCCACCGATGGGGATCAGGCGAGCAATGCTCTGCCCGATCTCTTAGGGGAGGCTAGGCAAGAGGGTACTGTAGAGCAGCTTGAGATAAGGTCTCAGTTGAGCGCCAGGCAGAGAGCAGAAGCCAGAGCTATGCTAGAGCAGTATAGGGTTCTGTTCACGGAGAAGCCAGGCAGAACACATATCACAGATCACCCAGTACTCACAAGTGATCTGCGCCCTCTGCATAAGCATGTTTACAGAGTATCAGCAGAGATTAAGGGCAGTATAAAGGGGAAGGTAGAGGAGATGCTGGTCCTAGGGGTAATTGTACTGTCCCAGAGCCCTTAGGTTTGTCCGGTAGTCCTGGTACCTAAGAAGAACGGGTCCACCCGGTTCTGTGTGGACTACCGACAGCTCAACGATGGGACGGTGTTGGATGCTTATCCCATGCCCTGCATGGACAAGTTGCTGGATGAACTCATGGGGGCAAAGTATCTGACCACTATGGATCTCAGTAAAGGTTACTGGCAGACCCCCTTGACCCTGGAGGCTAGGGAGAAGTCGGCATTCATTAACCCGAGTGGCCTCTATGAATTCTTAGTGATGCCATTCGGGATTAAGAATGCCCCGACTCCCTTCCAGCGCCTGGTCAACCGGGTACTGGATGGTATGCAGGGGTTTGCACGGGCATACCTGGACGACATTGCTGTGTTTAGTAATTCGTGGGACTCACATTTAGTGCATGTAGCTGCAGTGCTAGCCAGAATCAGGGAAGTGGGACTCACATTGAAACCCACCAAGTGCTTGGTAGGGATGGCAGAAGTACTGTACCTAGGGCATAGAGTGGGTGGCGGGCACCTCAAACCAGAGCCAGCCAAAGTGGAAGCAATTGTGCAGGGGCCCGTTCTCAAGACCAATAAGCAGGTTATGGCTTTTCTAACCACCGCAGGCTACTACATAAAGTTTGTCCCCCAGTACAGCGCTGTTGCAAAACGCCTGACAGACTTGACCCAAAAGCGACTGTCTGTGCTGGTAGTCTGGTCTCCCACCTGGGAAGTCTCCTTCCAGGCACTGAAGACTGCACTAGCCAGTGCCCCTATCCTAGCTGCATCAGACTACTCACAAAAAGATTTTGGTGCAGACCGATGCCTCGGACTATGGCATCGGCACTGTACTCAGCCAAGTGGGGGAGGAGGGCAGTGAACATCCAGTGGTGTATCTGAGCCGCAAGTTGCTGCCCAGAGAATTGGCTTATGCCACCATTGAGAAGGAGTGTTTGGCGATTGTGTGGGCTCTGAGAAAGCTTCAGCCCTATATCTAGGGTCGCACATTCACGGTGATCACGGACCACAATCCGTTAAGTTGGCTTCAAAGGGTGTCCAGGGAAAATGCCAAGTTATTGCGCTGGAGTCTTGTTTTGCAGGAATTTGACTTCACCATCCAGCACAAGAAAGGCAGTGAACATGGCAATGCGGATGGCCTTTCCCACCAGGACAACCCTTGTGAACTGATTACCTAAAGAGATGCCAGGCTAGCCCAAACACCGGACAAGGTGGCCGGGGCCAAGCCTGCACTTTGAGGTGGGGAGGTGTGGCTGTGAAGGGTTAACCAGGCCAGTAAATAAAGGTATTATACCCGGCTGGTTAACCCTAAACCTTGTTGGGACTGAAGGGGTTAAATTGTATGGTCACCATAGGGCCAGATTTTCCTCTACACTATCTTTATTGTCCCTGTTTTGCAGCCCCAGATGTTAGCTGCAGTATTCTGAATGGGAAATGTGTAAATTGTATTTGCAACACAAGGGGGAGCTTATAGCGCTGTGTCAAGCGTCAGATGAATAAGTGTGTCTGTGGTTAGCGGTTGCCTTGAAGTTCTGAAGTACTTTCTAAACTACAGACACTTCAGAGAAAGTCTTAACCACAAAGTTAAGTGGATTAGTGGTCTGCGGTCTAGCTGAAGTGCCCAGAATGCATAAATGTATCCTGCGGTCTCATTATCCAATTGACCTTAATTGATGGAATGCTTCTGTGGTTCCCGAGCCAGCAAGCAGCGATACAGTGTATGCCAAGATTCAACCCGCAAACCCCATCACAGAGCTTATTCAATTAAGTGGCTAACTTCGGTTAGGAAAGAGCTAGCAATCTAATTTTTGGAGTGCAGCTAGGTAAAAGTGTACCATAAACATAAATATGGGTTTTATATTTGTTGCACATACAGAACCTACATATAAAATTAAACTGTATTCCAAAGGTGTTTTAAATGTAAAGGCAGGAACCCTTTCCTGTCAGCCCGGCAATGAATTCATTAACATGTAAATATGTTATGGATGAATGAGCTGAAGGATTTTTCATCTCCGTACTTCAAAGGGCACCCTGATAAGTTGGTGCCCCAGTATCTAGAGAAGTCCGGAGTTGAAAAGCATCATAGACCCTAAGTGTTAGGGTGGCCGGGATATTGCTAAGTACCCGATGCCAAGTATAGGCTATTCACACTTGGTAGCCAAAACCCAGACTTACTCTCGCAGGCTAAGAGGTTGGACCCGGTATACTTAGCAGCTCAGGTGTTACCTTGACGCATGCGCTTAGCAGACCGGAAAGCCAATTCTGCCCTTTTTGCAAGCTACTGGCAAGTCGGGGATAGGTGGGAAAAGTTGTTCTCACGGGAGGATTGGCTTGCTATGTTAAAGATAGGACCCTTAACCCTATAAAAATGCCTGCAACCCCCTCCTTGTCAGATTCATCTGTTCCATCTAAGATTCAACCAAGTTACAGCATCAGCGGTTCCGGAGTGTGAGGGGTTAACTACATCGAAATGAAGATATGCACCCCTCTTCCAGAATTCGTTTGAGCTAAGGATTCCCGAACGAATCCTGTAAGGACAAAACGAACATCTTTCCTCCGGCGGAGATATAGGGGTGGCAACTTGTGCCCCTAGCCGAGGACTGTCGCACGGTTCTCAAATCGCGCACCCACTTGCATGCATGCAGGGGTGCCCAGAGTCTTTGTTTTCAAGTCATTCGTTCTGTGGACATTTGATTTTATTTCCCCATCCCAGTAAGTGTTTATTAAGTGTAATTGTGAAGAATTGTGTGTTTGTCTTAAAAGGAAATCAATTACAATTTATTTTGCCCGCCTTGTTGTGCTCAATCCAGAATCCCGGTATTAATGTGTTGTTAAGACCTGGTCTACCGTGACAATTACCCATGGAGACTGTCATGGCAGATACAATAGATTTGTTCAAAAAAAAGTTGGACATCTTTTTTAGAAAGGAAAGGTATACATGGATATACCTAATAAGTAAACATGTGAAGGATGTTGATCAAGGGAGTATTCCCCCAGACTCCTGGTTTTCGAGCCCAGATATCTCGGACTCATTTCCCTCACAGGTATGGGTTTCCCCAAGTCATATTATGTATTAAAAAAATATTTTATTGTGTTTGGTGCATTTTCTATAAATGTCTATTCAGTCAGCTCGGGCATCCACATAGGTGGCGGGATGTCTGGATAGACATCGTAGTTCAAAGAGGAGATAGGATGTTGAGAGGTGTCAGGGTGTTAAATGGCCGTGGCAGAGCGGTGTACTGGGTCCGGAAAACAGAGACCCCCTGAGGGGAGGACACTCTGGAGCCTGCCCAGTAGGAGGCAATGGGTTGACTAAGGGAGGCAGAAGACCGTAGGGACGTTTCCCATTGGTCAATCCTTATGTCCCGTCCACCCGGCATCCCGAGCCGACTTAGCACGCCCCCTCCCCTGACGTCAGCCAAGTGGAAGGGAATTCCCATGGTCTGATCGGTCGCTCCTCCTTCCTCCATACTGAACATAGAACAGCGGGGGGTATGTAAGGAGTTGGCCGAGTCAGAGAACCAGACCATCTTGTGGCTTTGATCGATGAAGCGGGGGTGGGCTTTTCAAAGTTGCTCGGTTACGAATAGTAGAGCAACCTGCTTTATTTTTGGAGCTAAGAAAGCCTGCCCTGCAGAGACTAAGTCAGACACGAGGTCTAAGTTCTCAATTTATAACGTAGCAGTCGTGGCTAGGGTTTTTAGCCAAAAAGAGGACCAGGAAGCCCAAGTGGATATCCCGGTCAGGGTAAGCTTTCCGAAGCATGTGCCCTGCACCTATTTGAGCCTAGTTTTCACCGCCAGTCCCCCAGTAAGTGTGTATTTCGTCTGTATTTTGTCTTTTCATTGTGAGTAAGCGGGTTCACTCGAAATAAACCTAATTTTATTCTACTACCTTGTTTTGCCTAGTGAATGATCCCGGTTAAAAGGTGTTAAAATTCCTGGTCTCCCGTGACATACATTATGAGTGTGTATATGCAGATGTTCAGTACCACATAACCAACATTATATACTGTGTGTGCAGATGTAGACCATATCAGTATTTCCTACACTACCAATATTATACGGTATATTTTGTATTTCTTCCAATGCATATGGAAAAGAGGAAAAAACCATACTATACAATAATAAAGCCAATATCACAATCACTCACATGTTATACTTCCCTCAGTCTCTCTTTGTGCCTGCGCTCTCATATCCCCCATCTGTGTCTGCACTCTCATTTCACCTCTCCCTTACATCTCCCTCTTTAATCCTCCCCATCACTCACCAGGTTTTTGGAGACCTGCTCATCCTTCATCCAGGAGCTCAGGCTGTTTATGGCCAAATGGATCTCACTTTTCACCATGCCCAGCTCGGAGATCTCTGCCTCAAACTGGGGCTGAAACAGATTACACGAAAGGGAATATTCCACGAACTCTGTGACATGTTTGCATGATTTCTGTGTGAGACATTTGGGTGGGGAGGAGAATTTGTGTAAGACATGTGGATGGTGAGGGGGAGACTGTTTGAGACATATGGGTGGGGGGGAGCGTCTTTGAGACATTTGGATGGAGGGGGAGAGTGTGTGAGATATTTGGATGGGGTGGAGCTTATGTGTCCCACACCCCTTGTGTAGGTCTGTCCCTCTCACCTTGCGCAAGTCTGTCCCTCTCACCTTGCGCAAGTCTGTCTCAGTCTCTCTCACTGTAGTTCTGTCTATCAGTCTCTCTCACTGTCTGTAGGTCTGTCTATCAGTCTCTCTCACTGTCTGTAGGTCTGTCCCTCATTCTCTCTTACCATGTGTAGGTCTGTATCTCTCTGTCCCTCTCATCTTGTGTAGGTCTGTCCCTCTCACCTTATGTAGGTCTGTCCCTCTGATCTTGTGTAGGTCTGTCTCTCAGTCTCTCTCACCTTGTGTAGGTCTGTCCCTCAGTCTCTCTCACCATGTGTATTGTAGGTCTGTCCCTCTCACCTTGTTTAGGTCTGTCTCTCAGTGTCTCTCACCTTGTGTAGGTCTGTTTCTCAGTCTCTCTCACTGTCTGTAGATCTGTCCCTCAGTCTCACTCACCATGTGTAGTAGGTCTGTCCCTCTC
Organism: Ascaphus truei; assembly: GCA_036426205.1. Lineage (NCBI taxonomy): Eukaryota > Metazoa > Chordata > Amphibia > Anura > Ascaphidae > Ascaphus > Ascaphus truei. The sequence continues at coordinate 58,391 of WSYH01003112.1, forward strand.
AACTTGTGTAGGTATGTCCCTCTCACCTTGTGTAGGTCTGTCCCTCTCACCTTGTGTAGGTCTGTCCCTCTCACCTTGTGTAGGTCTGTCCCTCTCACCTTGTGTAGGTCTGTCCCTTTCACCTTGTGTAGGTCTGTCCCTCTCACCTTATGTAGGTCTGTCCCTCTGATCTTGTGTAGGTCTGTCCCTCTGATCTTGTGTAGGTCTGTCTCAGTCTCTCTCATCGCCTGTAGGTCTGTCCTTCAGTCTATCTCACCATGTGTACATATGTCCCTTTCACCATGTGTAGGTCTGTCTCTCAGTCTCTCTCACCTTGTGTAGTTCTGTCTATCAGTCTCTCTCACTGTCTATAGGTCTGTGTGACGGTGGAGGGGTGCCAAGCGAGTATTAAAGGGGTCTCCCCCATTAGGCATCCCCTTCCACCGTCTGGGAGGTGAGGGGTTAACCAGAAATGTACCCATAATACATATGTTCCCCTGCCTCACAACCAAAAGGTATGTCCCGTGGTTACCATATTTCCCTCATTTAGAGGGATTTCATGTGTTTTTATTCCCCTGCCTCATGGTTAAATGTGTTCTATTTGCTAGATGTATATGTTGGTACAATTATTGGTATTTGTACCTTTACAGTGTATGTACCAACCACATACACTGGGATCAGGTCGGGAGGGAAAGGGTTAATTGCATTTACATGTTTATTGACCTTTGTTCTATTTCCCGCCTTTGCAGTCTCCATTTTGCAGCATCTCCATAGGTAGCCACTGGAGCCCCATGTTATCCTATGGAGATTCCGGCGATTTGGGTCCGATATCACAGAAGACCTGCAGGTGGCGCCCGAGAAGAGGAGCGGCATTTGCCCATTGAAAGTGACTGGAGTAATGCCTTTCAATGGGGATTACTCGAGGCCGACCTCCGGAGACGAGCTGGCAGCCAACCAGACCGCAAAACCACAAGAAAGGATACCATGCCTTTGAATTAGTTTTGATCACCAATTGGAGTGGGAAACTTTTGTTCTAGGGCATCCCGGAATAAACTTATTTTTGCCCCTAGACCCTAGGAACCCCCTCACCCGACCCCAACCGGGTCCGACAATGAATGGCGGCGAGAAAGGGTCGCACTCGCCACGAGGGTTGCACCATTGTCCGCAATGGCGGAGAAAGCCGCGTGGGTTCCAAACACTAAGTCCAAAACAGTGTAAACTGAAAACCCATAACTCTGGTTCCGTATGGACCAGAGGGCTGGGATTTGGCCAGCATGTAGTCACTGCTCCGGCATGACTGCATGGCAATTTCCAGCCCTCAACCGAACGGAGTAGGGTTAACTGTGAAAAAGTGTGAATTGCCCATTGACTCCAATGGAATCGTAGGTTCCCTTGGAATCCCATTGCGGCGCTGGCCCATGCATTTCCAATGGCGGTGCCGGCCCTACTGATTCCAATGGAGGTAAAAGCCGCGCTGTAAACGGCTAAGTGTAAAACTGTAAAAACCTGAAGTCCATAACTCCGGTTGTGTGCGGACTAGAGAGCTGGGATTTGGCCAGCATGTAGTCATCGTTCCGGCATGACTGCATGGCAAGTACCGACCCTTTCTGAGAAACAGAACGGAGGCAGGTTAATTGTTTAGTTTGGGTTTCTGCCATTGACTTCAATGGCAGAGAAATGCAATGTGTATAAATGTGCATTTAAAGGGTATTTCTATAACTCCGGTTCGGTGGGTCCCAGCGAGCTGAAAATTGGCCACCGTGTAGAATCCTCTCCGGCATGAGGATTTGGCAATTTGTAGCCTGCTCGGCCCAGCCAAACGGATTATTTTAAAATATATAATAATTGGGGAAATGTACTGTATTTGGTGTCTGGCATAAAAGCCCAGGAAAGATACTGGCTCTGCAGTATGTTAATGTCTAGGGGGCGACTATCTGTCTACAACAGGCCCCCTGATCAAAGGCTCCCCCACCCTGATTGTACTGCACCGACACACTTTATTCGAGCAAATACCCGGTATGTACCTGGCAGATACCTGGAATGCGCCACTCCTCACCTCTGACAAGCCCCGTTGCATTTGCCTTCCCAGCCTGGGTTCATGCCTGGCTGATGGGCGGCTGATCTGTTAAATGATAATGATTAGGATTTAATAGGCTGCAATGCTTCGCGTGTCTACCAGATGGCATAAATTCATGAATTGTAATGCAGTATATATATATACTGTGCAGTATTGCAGCCAGCGGGAATAAAATGCTTCAATCCCCTGCTGGAAAATACATCAATGCACTCGGGCAGAAAACAGTCACAAACCTCAATACACCCGGGTATACCCGAATTCGTGGGACTAGCCAAGCTCGAATAAAGTGTGTCGCCAGTGTATATACTAGGGTGGAACAGAGCATGACTTGAGTAGTCTGTAAGTGTTGTAAATCACACTTACAGACAAAGGTTTTCCTGTCCAGATCTTCCTCTGGCAGACTGAGAGGCGCCATTCCTTTAGTGTGGGGTTAAAGAAATAAGACCTCAAACCAGGGAATGTGCGCATGTGTCAGCTAACTGGGGGCATGTCCCAAAAGGCTTCCCACGTTAGCTGGCAAAAGGTAATTGGGTGCAGGTAATTGGTAACCAATACCTGGCACCCAATGTTAGGGTATAGGGCTGAAACCCCATATAAATGAGTGTAAGCTCTATGCCCAGTGTCTTCATCTTTGTGTCTTCGTTACAACATCTACTTGTTGCCTGAATGAATTGCCAATCCAGATTCTGATTGCTTCATTGCTCAAACCCTAAGTAAGTGTATATATCTTATGTGTTATTTGTATATCCTGTGTGATCACCTTTTTTAAGGAATAAACATTCTTTATTATATCTAAGTCGCATTCGATTCAACCCAGTTATTTGGTGAATATTATAAACCTGCACAAGCTCCTGTGACAGTCTGTCCCTCAGTCTCTCTTACCATGTGTAGGTCTGTCTCTCTCTTAATCTCTCAACTTGTGTATGTCTGTCCCTCTCACCTTGTGTAGGTCTGTCCCTCTCACCTTGTGTAGGTCTGTCCCTCTCAACTTGTGTTTATTTATTTATAAAATATTTTACCAGGAAGTAATACATTGAGAGTTACCTCTCGTTTTCAAGTATGTCCTGGGCACAAAGTAAGACAAATAATACATGGTTACAAATACAGTTACATAAATGAACAGGGTATACATAATATACAAGACATTGCGTGCACAGTTAAAGAAAATATATATTATGGGCGTATGAAACAGTTACAGACCAGATTAAAATGTGTGACAGCCTTAGTTTTGAAAGAACTTAAACTGGTGGTGGATGTGAGAGTCTCTGGTAGGTTGTTCCAGTTTTGGGGTGCACGGTAGGAGAAGGAGGAACGGCCGGATACTTTGTTGAGCCTTGGGACCATGAACAGTCTTTTGGAGTCTGATCTCAGGTGATGAGTGCTGCAAGTGGTAGGGGTGAGGAGCTTGTTCAGATAGCTGGGTAGCTTGCCCATGAAGAATTTAAAGGCAAGACAGGAAAGGTGAACTTTGCGCCTAGACTAGTGATGACCAATCTAGTTCTTTGAGCATTTCGCAGTGATGTGTGTTGTAGTTGCATTGGAGAACAAAACGACAAATTGAATTGTAGAGGGTGTCAAGTTTGCTAAGGTGGGTTTGAGGTGCCGAGCCATATACTATGTCTCCATAGTCAATAATTGGCATTAGCATCTGCTGTGCGATATGCTTTCTGACCAGGAGACTTAGGGAGGATTTGTTCCTGTAAAGTACCCCTAGTTTGGCATAGGTCTTGGTTGCCAGGGTATCAATGTGCATACCGAATGTTAAGTTGGAGTCAAACCATACGTCCAGGTATTTAAAACTAGTGACAGGGGTTAGGGTGGTGTTAGCGTTGGTTCTAATCTGGAGCTCAGTCGCTGGAAGCTTTAAAAATTTAGTCTTGGTCCCAAATACCATTGTTACAGTATTGTCAGTGTTTAAAAACAGTTTGTTTTGGGAAATCCAGTTTTCGAGTCTCAAAAAGTCAGACTAAAGTGTGTGTTGAAGGTCAGAGAGGCTTTGGCTGTGTGCATATAGTATTGTGTCGTCTGCATACATGTGTATTGAGGCTTCCTTACAAGCTGTGGGAAGATCATTAATGAACACTGAGAAGAGTAGGGGCCCCAGAACAGAGCCTTGCGGGACACCACAGGTGATATCCAGGGGGTTCGGGTTAGAGCCTTAGATGGACACATGTTGGGATCTTCCTGATAGGTAGGACTGAAACCAGTTTAAAGCATGCTTCCCTATTCCAGAGCTCTGGAGTTTGTTAAGCAGGATAGCATGATCAACTGTGTCAAAAGCCTTTGCAAAATCTAGGAATACTGCACCAGTGAGTTGTCCCCGTTCCATTCCACACTGGATTTCATTGCAAACTTTTAGCAGGGTAGTTACGGTGGAGTATTTGGGACGAAAGCCAGATTGGAATTGGCTAGGGAAATTTGTCTTGGTATAGAAATCGCTTAATTGGGAGTGGACACATTTTTCCATTATTTTGGATAGAATTGGGAGAAGTGAGATTGGCCTGTAGTTTGAGACAGTGTTTTTGTCCCCACTTTTGAAGATTGGGAAAACTCTGGCAGTTTTCCAAGTCTTAAGGATATGGCCTGCAGACAGGATAGAGTTGACTATGAAAGCAATTGGTTTGGCAATGGCTGGGGCACCAAGTCGTAGGAACCTAGATTGTAGTAAGTCAGGTCCGCATTGGCTGCTTAGTTTTAGTTTGAGGAGCGCTTGTGTAATCTCCTCTTCAGATACTGGGCCAAATTGAAAATTGTGGGCAGTGTTGGGAGGGGGTGGGACTGTAGGGGTACTCCCAGGATGAGATTCATGTTTGTGGTTTGGGTTGCGTTTCGCTAATAAGTTAGTGGCACACACCACAAAGTAATCATTGAATGCATTGGTAATGTCAGTGGGGTTTGTCAGAGTAATATCCCCCTTAGTGATATTACTTGGCTGTTGATGGTTAGGAGGCTGGAATATATTGTAGATAACCTTCCAGAAGTTAGCTGGGTTTGATGTGTTCTGGAGGAGATTGTCAGAGTAATATTGTGCTTTTGCGTGCCTTGTTTGCCTTGTGCACATATTCCGCAGGCATCTGTAGTGATTGAGATCCTTGGTAGTGCCAGTTACTTTGTAGCTTTTCCACAAGGTATCCCTGAGCTGGTAGAGTGCAATAAGGTCAGTTGTAACCCATGGAATGTGGGCCCCCCGTACCCTTATTTTGCGTAGTGGAGCATGGGTATCGCAAAGTTTTAAGAACTCTGATTGGAAATAGTCGAGCGCAGAATCAGGGTCGGGAATTAAATCGATTCTGTGCCATGGGCAGTTGGTATGGTCATCCAGAAACTGTTGTGGGTTAAAGTTCTTAAATGTTCTAGTGAGGAGAACTTTAGGGCTTGAATGGGGCAGTTTAATTTTCTTTACACAGTACACTATTGCATGGTCACTGAAAAGATCAGGAAGGATGCCAGAGGATTGGATTCTGCTGGGGTTTGAGGAGAGAATCCAGTCTAGCAAGGAATGGTTATGCGATTTCAGGTTTATCCGTGTGGGTTGGGAAATGAGTTGTGATAGGTTAAGTAACTTGAGTTGTATCTGGATTTTGTGGTTTTTAGGGTCAAGCCAATTGAAGTTGAAATCCCCAAGAACTAGCAGCTCACTCTTCTCATTCAGAGAGGAAATGGAGCCAAGAAACTGGGTGATATCAGTCAGGGATTATAGAGGGGCTTTAGGGGGGCGGTAGACGCCAGTGATCAAGATGGGCTTAAAAAAGGGGAGGCAGATTTTGCCAACTAGAATTTCAAAAGAGGGTGGGCTTGGGGGGCAATTTAACAGTGTAAATTGTAATGTGTCTGCAATATAAAATAACACTCCTCCTCCTCTCTTTGACCTATCTCTCCTAAAAATAGAGTATGTAGTGTGTAGGTCTGTCCCTCTCACCTTGTGTAGGTCTGTCCCTCTCACCTTATGTAGGTCTGTTCCTCTGATCTTGTCTATGTCTGTCTCTCAGTCTCTCTCACCGTATGTAGGTCTGTCCTTCAGTCTATCTCACCATGTGTACGTCTGTACTCTCACCTTGTGTAGGTCTGTCCCTCTCACCTTGTGTACGTCTGTACTCTCACCTTGTGTAGGTCTGTCCCTCTCACCTTGTGTAAGTCTGTCCCTCTCAACTTGTGTAGGTCTGTCCCTCTCACCATGTGTACGTCTGTCCCTCTCACCTTGTGTAGGTCTGTCCCTCTCACCTTGTGTAGGTTTGTCTCTCAGTCTCTCTCACCGTCTGTAGGTCTGTCCCTCAGTCTCTCTCACCATGTGTACTGTAGGTTTGTCCCTCTCACCTTGTGTAGGTCTGTCTCTCAGCCTCTCTCACCTTGTGTAGGTCTGTCTCTCAGTCTCTCTCACCATCTGTAGATCTGTCCCTCAGTCTCTCTCACCATGTGTAGGTCTGTCCCTATCACCTTGTTTAGGTCTAACTCGCAGTCTCTCTCACTGTCTGAACTTCAGTCTCTCTTGCCGTGTGTAGGTCTGTCCCTATCACCTTGTGTAGGTCTGTCTCTCAGTATCTCTCACCTTGTGTAGGTCCTTCTTCAGGCTCTCTCTGATTTCTTCCTTTTTCTCCTCCAGGAATCTCCCGAGAGCCTCCAGCTGAGAGAGCCTAAACTCTGCCGCTCGTGTTTTTCCTTCTAGGAAACTGCTACGCAGGCAGCTCACTGTCCCCGTGTTAGGTGATATGCTGTGAGGTGATAAGATGCAGACATCAGCACAGCATCACGTGACATCAGACCAAAGCCAGAGGATATCATCATATTGTTATGTTTATTATTATTATTATTATTATTATTATTAATAATAATAATATCTATTTCTATGTATTATCTGTTGATAGCTATTGTTATCCATCCTCTCTCCATCATCCTTCACACTTACCTAATCACATCTCTTGGGTTTAAATATCACCTCTATGCTGATGACAAACACATTTACTTTTCAACCCCTGACCATACACCTGCTGTACAGACAAAAGTTTCTGAATGTCTCTCTGCGAAATCATCCTTGATGGCCCTCTGACGACTTAAACTCAACATGTCAAAAACAGAGCTCCTCATATTTCATCCCAAACCTGGCCACACTACATACCTCAACATTACAAGTGAAAGTCCACGTGGAGAAAGCGAAGCACAGCCGGTCCAGGAAAAAACAATCTGGGGCCTAGCAAATGAGCTAAAAAATATTATTTATTGAGGGTGTACAACATGATGGCGCAAGGATAGGCATACGATAGGCATTATATTTTTTAGCTCATTTGCTTAGCCCCGGATTGTTTTTTCCTGGACCGGCTGTGCTTCGCTCCCCCCACGTGGATTTTCGCTTGCATTGCATCTTGGCTGGACGCACGCCTTTCGGGACGGCATACAAACAGCTCTCTATGTGAGTACAACTTCTACTATGATGTTTATTGAGGAATACGTTATGTTCTAAGGTTGCTGCCAGCTGTAAAGGGACGTGCCGAATATACTGATGTGCATTTACACCGGTTAGTTCAGGCAGGGTTCACTTGATAAAACTGGCAGCAGGTAACCTATCAAGGAGCTCTACAATCAAGGTATACTCAGCTGTTTGTTTTCATTTACCTGTCCCAGAGTCCGTTCAAGATTTGTTATATACTATTCCAAGACCTCACACTTAGATGCACTGAACTTGGAGGAGGTTCCTCCCACAGCTTTTACTTCAACATTACTGTTGGAAGTTCTGTCATACACCCAGTAGCGCAAGCACGCTGCCAGGGGTCACACACGACTCCGCTCTCATATTCTCCTCTCACAATCAAAACGTATCTAAAACCTGTTGCTTTTTCCTCCGCAATATAACAAAGATACGCCCTTTCCTTTGTTACTCGACTGCTAAAACTCTGACTCAGGCCCTCATTCTCTCCCGTCTCGATTACTGTAACCTCCTGCTGTCCGGCCTTCCTGCCTCTCACCTGTCTCCCATACAATCTATCCTAAACGCTGCTGCCAGAATCACTCTAATTTTCCTAAATCTGTATCAGCGTCTCCCCTGCTGAAATCACTCTCCTGGATTCCAAGGAATTCCCACATCTCACACTCCATTCTCCTCCTCACTTTTAAAGCTTTACATTCTTCTGCCCCTCCTTACATCTCAGCCCTAATTTCTCGCCATGCACCATCCCGACTCTTGCGTTCCACTCAAGGATGTCTTCTTTCTACCCCCTTTGTATCTAAAGCCCTCTCCCACATTAAACCTCTCTCACAGACTGCCCCACACCTCTGGAATGCCCTTCCCCTCAGTACCCGACTACCACCCTCTCTATCCACCTTTAAGACCCCTTCTAAAAACACACCTGCCTAACTAAGTAGCTCCGCGGCTCATACTATACACCTGATACATAAAACTTGGCCCCTGCAGATGCACTTACCAGAATGCGCCTCCTACTGTCTCTGTACGTCCTTCCTACCTACCAATTAGATTGTAAGCTCTTCAGAGCAAGGACTCCTCTTCCTAAATGTTAATTTTAAGTCTGAAGCTCTTATTCCCATGATATGTTATTTGTATTGTTTGTTATTTATATGATTGTCACATGTATTACTACTGTGAAGAGCGATGTACATTAATGGCGCTATATAAATAAAAACATACAATACATACATAGCACACACAGAAAGCAGACACCACAGTCAACACTGTTAAATAAATTAAATCTACAGCCAAAGAAAATCCCTGTAAAAAATACCCAGGTTTTGAGGTGCTATGTGAAAAATAATATAAATACACAATGTTAACCATGCTCACTAATAAAGTTTCAGCCCACTTGGTTACCCCTGATCCATGTGTTGAGGGCCTAGAGTGTCAGTTCTTGGACCCAGATGTCATTAATGCATTACTGTGACTGTGTGCAAATTATGCGACATTAAAGATTTTTTTGTGTTTTGCCTTTCCTGGGGTGCGTCAGCGTTTCGTGAGTACCTACCGGTCATTGGAAAGGGCTCCTACAGAAGTCATTTTTGTGAATTTCGTTTAAAGGACAAGATAGCCTTGTTCCCAGTAAGTGTGTTAATCCTGTAAATTGTGTTACATTGTGTGTATGTATTTTCCTGAAATAAATTACAATTTATTTTGCCTCCTTGCTTTGCTCAATGAATGATCCTGGTATAAAAAGGTTTTAATAAACCTGGTCTCCCGTGACAGGTGTATAATTAACTGGTGGTAACAGTGGGATAGATTGAGCCGAAGTTATAAAATCTTGCGTGGTCTTTTAACATAGCGGGAAACTTGAAGATTGCGATCTCCCAAAACAAGCGGTAATTTACACACATTTCACAAGGCATGGAAAACACAGGTTCTCTTTACCTCTTAGCTTAGTGCCTGCGGGTGAACATAGACAAGCGATCAGGTTGGTACAGGTCATGGAACCGAGCCAGGATTGTTACCCGGTGTGAAAGCTACGGGCTACCGATGGATGGTCGGTCAAAGATACAACTGGAGGAGGACTTGGAGTTCACGAAGCCAGCATTGCTTCACCAGAGAGAAATGGCCTCTCAGCTACAGTTGCAGTGGTCACGAGTGAACCCGGGTGCAGGAGGTTATTCCGGCCCCGGTGGTAGAAGGACATGAGGAGGGAGCGGGCACCCACCGGGATAATGGTGGAGGATTGATTCCTGGGAGTGTGGCAGTGTTAGTCCCCGTGGCAACCGGGCCGGACGTTCTTGGCATCACCACACTCCTAGCCTCATGGGGAGTGGGGGCTACCACAGATGAGCAAATTTGGATGCTTGCAGAGGTCCACGAACAGCATGCCCCAACTCCCACTTGATCAACAGGGAGCAAGATACCCCCAAGTGGACCACCACAGTTTTAGCTAATTTGTTCATGGCACTGACAAGATCGATGGGTTCTTGAGAGACTTTGAGACAAACACAACAAAAAGAACCTGCCACTCAACCCAATACAATGATAAGTTTATGCTATGTCGAAGGCGGTGCATGAGGGAATAGGAACTTATATGTACAACAACTTTGTGAATCCCACTAGGGTTCACAAAAAAGAGTCACTCTCAAATTGTACTCATGCCTATAAAGTATTATATTAAGTGTAACCCTCTTACCCCCACCCAATCTCAGATAGGGTCTCCTAGGGAGTCTAATGCTCAGGCTACATGTCTCTGTGTGGTGAAACCCTGCTGGCAACAGGGGGCCCTGAGTCTCCCGCGATGACATGGGAGAGAACAGGTCAGGCTTCTGGGGTTGTGCCTCCGTCTCCTACTGGTGCAGCGCATCCATCTCCTGCAGCCCCCAGTTGTATGGGGTGAAGTACCTACAAGAGAGTTCTCCTTCCCCTCCTCCCGATACACTTCACTCTCAGGCAGGAGTATAGATAAAAGTTAAAGCTCTTTATTGGTCTCTTCTCTATTCAGTAGACAGGTTCCACTGCAGGCTGTCTTCCCTCAGGATGTCCCTTACCTCACTCCCGGCCTAGGTCACCAAGAGTGGGTCTAGCTCTTCCCCTACCCTCTAGGCAGGGTAGGAGGTATGGGGTGCACACTCTCACTCCCCGGAGGGAGGCCTCAAGCCTGCCAGTCCTGGCAGCTCGGTCTGTGTCACCCTTGTCCCTTCCACTCCAGGGACAGACTCACACTAAATAGGAAATGGCAATACCCTAAGTAGCTTATACAGGCACCACCCCTGTGTCTTCTGATTGGACACAGAGCTTGATGACCTGCCTTCACTGCCTCAGTGTACTGCCTGAAGTGGGGAAAACCAATGATTGTTCCTGGCAAACCTGCTATTACGCAGGGATTACTGCCAGGAGGAGGGCAGACCTATAGCCCAAACCACACAGGGCTACATAAGCAATAATAGCTCAGAGTGCCATACTCAGAGCAATGTTATATCAAAACTATAGGAGCTATGGATAGCTCTGGGAGACCCCACAAGGTGTATGAAAAAATAATACAATTTTATTAACATATATGTGGTATTAACAAACAAAGTGAATAACAAAGAGGCATATGCGACTGAGTGTTTATGCTTTATAGCAGATAAGGAATGTTATAGGATTCTGCCAACGGATCCTACTCAGATATATTTGAGTGAATTACAATCAATTCTTCAAGAGGGTTTAGAAAGCAGAGTCATATCCAAGACTGAGTTTGATTTTATTATGATCAAAACTCCAAGGATAGCGACCTTTTACTGCCTACCCAATATTCATAAAGGTGTGCTACCGCCTCCTGGTAGACCCATTGTGTCAGGGATAAATAACCTTACATCTAACGCAAGTGTATACCGTACCGCAATAAATTCCTGCGACCATTTGTGAGCTCGCTTCCCTCATACATCAAGGATACGAAACACGTCCTTCTGAGGTTAGAAGACGTATGCCTAGATCAAGATACTTATTTGGTAGGGATTGGCGTTGAGGGGTTATACAGTAGTATCCCTCACACAACGGGTCTACAGGCTATTGCACATTTTCTAAGGTCAAGAAGCGAACTCTTTAAGACTTATAATAAGTTTGTCATGAAATTTTTAAACTTCACTCTCACTCGGAAATACTTTTTGTTCAGGGGTTGCTACTACCATCAAGTGAGGGGCACTGCCATGGGGACCACCGTCGCTCCAATTTATGTCAATCTCTATCTGGGCTGGTGGGAGGAGACTGTGGTCTTCAGTGATATCATGGCATCCTACACTGAGCATATAGAGTTGTGGGAAAGATACATCGATGATGTGCTGCTCTTATGAAGTAGAACCGAGATACAACTCCATCACTTAATCGATGTACTCAACGTTAATACACACAATCTCAAATTGACCTACAGTATCAATACCACAGAAAACAAATTGACTTTTTAGATCTGACCATTATGAAAAACAAAGAGGGCTATATATTGCTACAATCTTTCGTAAGCCTTCATTAACCAACAGTCTACTAAGGGCAGAGAGTCAACATCCAACTCACATGGTGAGAAACATACCAACAGGACAATTTCTGCGATTAAAGCAAAATTGTTCAACTCACCAAGAGTTTCAAGAAAACGCTTTCTTAGCAGCAGACATATAGTGAGGTGCGGTACTGAACGTTGCAGCTGCGGGCTCTCTTTACTGACACAACCTGGTATAGAACTCAGCTTATAGCTACTGTTGATGTCTGAGTGCTAGAGGGTTAGGGTTGCTTCTGTTTCAGTGTCTAAGCGTCCGATAATTGATGATAGCTGCATACTTTTATACCATCTGATTTGGGGTTGTTTAACCTTATCACTCATACACCACATGATGCTATGTATTATATAGGTTTAAGGGGAATTTGAAATCTTTCCAACAATATATAGTGACCCTTAGTGTCCATTTCCTTACCTGAAGCATCATATGACTGTTGTATCATTCCGTTTTTAATCGCTGATATTTGTTATGATGGAACTATGATTGTTTTAACCATGTCAGTGCATATACAGCTGTGCCAGCCTTTATTCTAATGGCTCGTACGCGGTACCGCTCTGAATACCGGGTCATGACGCGCTATGTTTTCCAACCGTATAACAAATGACTTGGGTTTCTATCGTTTTTCTATCGCGTGCAGAATCTATTTATCGGGCGGTGAAAATTGCATTTTAGCGTTGTCTGCAATACCGTCTAGAAACTCAAGTGGGAGATCGCGAGCTGTTGTCTTAAAAGACTAATAGCAATTCAACCTACAGAACACAGAACAGCCGTACTGTTCTGCAAGTCTGTGTGTGTGTGTGTAATTAAATTGTAATTTGAAGATTTATATTTCAAGCAGAGATTAACGTTACGAGTTCATACTTTATACAGTAGTCTGAGGCTCCTTAGCCATACACATAAAAAATATGAGGACACGTACAGTACTGTAGTGTATACAGGATGCTAAAGGGAAAAGAAGTACAGTATTAGAAAAATATAACGTTGCGTTTTCTTCCAAATATAAAATAGTTTTTCCGCTCATGCGGATTGGAACCTTGTTGAAACGCATACTTAATGCGTGTCATCACATTTCTATACAGTATGTATTATTTATTAATCAATACTTTTGCTAGGCTTGCTCTTTTCCTACTGTTTTTATTTTATGCGCATGCGTGTACTGTATGTCTGTATGCCTGTGTGTGTGCATGTTCTCACATTTATGCACATGCGTGTATGTCTCATTGGAACCTTGTTGAAACGCATATGCGTGTCATCACATTGAGGCGCATGCGTGTATGACTTCTCATTCAATTTGAATTTCAAGTCTGGAAAAAAAACCTTTTTTTCCGTTTTTCGACATGGCTTGCATACAGTAACAATGCTTGATATTCTGAGAATCAATCACTACTCTAGCTTTTTAATTCTACACTAGTCATGTACTGTACGTACTTTATGAGGTGTGTGGCATACTGTACTTTCTATTTGGGGGTGGGTGTGGGGATCAAAACATTATGATGAACTGTTGAAAATATTTCTTTGAACTAATAATCCATCATACAGCGCTGTCCCCCTTGCCCCCCTCACCCCCCGCGCACACAAGGCTAAAGTATTTCTACTTCTTATTGACACGTCTCCCAAACCATTCATTTGTAATGGGTGGCTTTGTGGCTTAGTTTAATCCAGTGGTTCCCAAACTTTTTCGGTTGAAGGCTCCCCAAGGCGATCAGGATTTTTCCGCGGCGCCCAAAGTAAAAACAAAGTTGTATATACATATCTAACAGTTGCAGTGCGCAGTTTGTGTCTCTCTCAGGCACACACTCTCTCAGACACACACTCTCACTCTCTCAGACACTGTTACGCCGGTGATGCCCGCAGACCAGACCCGTTCCTTTCACTGAGGTGAGGAACGTATAGAAGCACGCACCCGCAGCAAAGGGAGCGTGTCCGGAGTGTGGTGATTTGGCGTTGCCAGGCCAGGTGTTATTTAGCTAGCAATACTTGCCGGTACCGGTGTAGAAATTCCGTTGTCGTTGCCGTTAGCCAAAGTCTGGGATTGGAGAATTCCGGAAGGTCGTTTGTCCAAGCAGGGGTCA
>WSYH01003113.1:6693-72446 GCA_036426205.1 Ascaphus truei
TGGATGCTGCAGCCAACGTGCTGCGCAACAAGGTGCCTGCCTGTCAGACCTCACAGCACTAACAGCCGTGACTCTGACAAGGCAGCACTCTACACTAAGGGCAGCGTCCCTATCTTGGTCCTCCCTAAGCATTTACCCACTAAACTAGTGGGGAGTTGGGGCCTACCTGGGGTGTAGGTACCTATATGGGGCAGGAGCTGCACTCGCTCCCCGCACCCTTCCTTCCCTCACAGCTCCCTGACTCCAACTCTCTGTAACCTTTCTTTCCCAGCTCCCACTAATGTAAGTGGCAGGGTCCCTAACCTGAGGGCTGTCCCTGGCAACACTCACCTTACTGGGGAGCTGAGCTATCTCGGGCCCTGGGGGTGCTGGCCTAGTACAGGGAGTCCCTGACTCCTGTACCCTACCTCCTTCCCTGGGCTGCTCCGGTCTCTGACTGACTAGCGTGCTCCAACTGACAAAAACCCTGTCTGCACACAACATTGTTGCAACTCTGCAGCATGAGAATCTGCCAGCTCTATTGGCTTCAATGCTGCCTGTGACAAAGGTGAAAGTGCAGTCCCCTGAGGCTGCTGGGAATTGTAGTCCTTGGCAAAGCTCTTTTCTATGGGGACCGTGTGTGCGATCTTTACTGCGCATTGGCGAAGCTCGCGCCAAAACCAAGAGGGCGGTGCCCGCCGGGAGAAGTCGCCGTCCCCTTCCCCCACTGCCACAGGGGTAAGGCAGGGGGCAAAGGAAAATCAGGGGAACCGGGGGTGACCCCCTTACACTAGCATGAGAGAAACTGCTTGGTTGCGTTAGTAAATCTGTCCATTACTGTGTGAATAGTGTGCTTGTTTCTTCATTCTCTCTCTGCAGTCTGAATCTCAGGCCCAGATCCACAGAGCTTTGTTAACTCAGGGCTCATAATGGGTCCTTATCAAAATCATTAACACACCTTATATTCTCAGTGATTAACGCGAATGCACAAAGCTAACTATATGCAAAAACAACAGCTGTTAGTTATCTCATTAGCATAGGCTTAATGCCATGTTAGGGCTGTTCTATAGAGGGCGCGCTTGCTGCGCCGTGTGAACGCGGCAGGTATAGTTGGCTGTGGTTATTCAGCCTTCCTATAATAGGACCGTGCGCGCCCGGCAGTGAGCGCGGAGCCGGCCGACAGGGGGGAAGATGGGGAAAATAAAGATTTTGCGCCGCTACCGCCGCTGAAATGTATGTATATGAATATGTTTGTATGTATGTACAATGTTAATAAACTATTTATTCTTACAAACGTATTTATTTATTATAAAAATATTTATAACACACACACACACACACACACACACACATACACACACACACACAAACACACAGTACCTCACTGTGTCGCTCACAGCATAAACACAAAGTGTGCGGCACGTGCACGCGCGCGCACTTGGCCACACACACTATATTACAGGCCTTAGGCCTCGGGCATGGTGCCTCGGGCCGCGCTGATCAGCGCTCCTGCTCTGCCTCGCCTGCTCAAACTGGAGCTTTTTTGTGTCCTGGCAGACGAGGCAGTGAGCGCGCTTTGGGGGCGGTGCGTAGGCTGGGCGGAGGCAGGCCGGAGGCGTGTCGGGAGGCGGGCTAGTTCCTCGCTCCCATTGGATGTGAGCGGTCACGTGACCGCTCCTTCGCTTCCCTGAGCGGCAAATTTTAAATTTGCCTGTCTCTCCAAAATACCTGAGCCTCCTCACGCATGTGGAAGCCGCGCTGATTACAGATGCAGGGGGTAAGTGCATCTGCTCAGCGCGGCTCAACAAGGCTCAAAGTACTACTGTATGTCCCAGGCCTAAAGTAACACTGCCTTGCTGTAGATTTAAATAACATGGCGTTAAGTCGACCCTGTAAAATATCTATTTCAGGGTCTGGATGCAACTGCAAAGTTTAACTATGACCTAACTAATGTCTCATGAAATCCCTGTGTTAACTGTAACGGAGTTCTGTGGATATGCGTTTCTAGTGGGAACACCTCTATTGCATATCATTCGCATTAATGTCCGTTATAACCACCACAATGCCCTTTCCGGCCAAAAACAGCACTTAACACTGCATTATTGAGGTATGAAGATACCCATTCGCACTTAACGATGTGCTAACTTAAATTAACGAATCGTTAAGTCATTAACATGGCTCTGTGAATCTCGGCCATAGAATAATAATAATAGCATGTTCTTGTATAGCGCTGCTAGTTTTACATAGCGCTTTACAGAGACATTTTGCAGGCATAGGTCCCTGCCCCTTGGAGCTTACAATCTATTTGTTGGTGCCCGAGGCACAGGGAGATAAAGTGACTTGCCCAAGGTCACAAGGAGCCGGCACCGGGAATTGAACCAGGCTCCCCTGCTTCAAACTCTCAGTGCCAGTCAGTGTCTTTACTCTGAGCCACTCCCTCTCCCTAAACTACGTGTATCATGGAGTGCCACTTTATAGGGCCTTCTGCGCCACCAGTAGTGCATCCTCCTGCCACTTAGGAATCAATGGAGCTATTGGAAATACTACATTACAAAATAAGAATTCCCTGTGTTCTACAGGGGCGCGCAACCTTTTTCATCTGCGCATCCCTGCCTGTCTCCATTGTTTCTGACGTCACGATGTTGTGGGGAAACAGGACAGGCTTTAGGCGGTTTCAGGCAGTAGTTCTTCTCATGGTGCTGCACCTCCAGTCACAGTAGGCTCCAGAGTTCTGGAGACAGTTCCTCCTGTGACAGTCCTCTGAACATACCCCTACCCAATAGACTGTATACTCAGGGAGGGGTATAAAATTTGATCCTTTATTGAGAAAGCCACGGCAGTTCTTATTACAACGGATGCATGATGTTACCAGCAGGATCCAGGTCTTAGGATGGTCCCGGGCCACACTGGTAGGCTGGAGGCCCGGCCAGGTGCCTCAACTCTTTCCCAGCCCATAACGGGGATGGAGGCATAGGTCTCTACCCCCTGAAGGGTGAACCTGGACTCACTAACTTTTCATCCTTCCTCCCTAAAGCACAGAAGGGGGAGGGTCCTCACCATGACTGGCGGTACACAGACTCAGTTCCACCTACACACCCTGTCACTCAGAGAAGCTGTTGGAGGAGGGGAAAACCCAAGATGACAGTCTGTTACAGCCTGCATCTATCAGGGCTTACATAACAGGGGGCAGTAGAATAGCCAAAACCTACCACGGCTACATAAGCTTACAGGGGCTGTGTAAGATAGATGAGGTAGCAAAGCGCTCAAATGCCAGGTCAAATGATGATATAGTGCCAGAACCAAAGTCAAAGGAAATCCATAATCACAAATGAAGAGTAGTGGTAATGCAGCTAACAATATGGGTACAGTCCTCCTGAAGACAGGTAGTGGGTAGTGCGAGATCACCCACGATCAATCTCATTGGTAAGTAACCCTGTAGCAATAATTACTCACGTTCCTTGGAGTGGCTGGCTGGCTGTGCAACTTCCAATGCTGGTATGCAGTAGTAGAAGATTGAGAGGAGCGCACGAACCGGAGGGAGCAGGAAAGGACCCAAAATCAAAAATATATTTAAAAAGGTACTTTATTGTGTCATGAGACCCATCCAACGCGTTTCGAACGTCACCGCGTTCTTTATCAAGGATGATAAAGAACGCGGTGACATTCGAAACGTGTTGGATGCTCCTGTGTCAGCTCCTGTGTCAGCTCCTGTGTCAGCTCCTGTGTCACCATTGCCAGCTCCTGTCTCAGATTTGACTAATCAGACAGAACACGTGTCCTCACCTGGATTATCTATTTCATCATCAAAAATGGAAGGTGAGTGTTTGACGTACACACCATATGATGTGTACACTGCTATGGCTAATTACATTGTTTAAAACATGTGAGTTTCACATGTGATGAACTTATTAATAGTTAATGACACAGGAGATGTACGGTTTCATTACACAACATGTATTGTGTGTGTTTTCAAGTACCAATTCAGAGGTGTGATGTCACAACAAGCTTTCATTCCTTCATCATTTACACTGATTGAACACGTAATTGTGGCCAAAATTGTTCCATTTTTATTGCACATAAATTTAACATAATATTTCATCATTTAATGTGTTCCAGTATCAGAACAACTATCATTAATGCATAAAAAACAAGGTATGTTCCATGTGAGTTGCTCATTTACTGTATGTTTCTATTTCTAGAACCAGATGTTTCCGAGCACGGAGAAAGTGACTCAAGTGACCATGAAGTTGTTGACACTCCTGGATTAACACAGCTTTCAAGTCCTCCTGCTCGTGACACTTTCTCAGCAATTGCAGCTTCTGAAGAACGAATCTTGGGTGAAGAAAATCGTCGCCATACAGAAATGATGGCAATCCATGAAAGGATGATGGCACTGCATGAAAGGATGCGTGAAAGGATGATATCGGTAATGACACAAATAAAAAATGTCATCATACAAGTGCCTAAAGAGCTCCAAAATCTGAACCACACGTAACAAGCACTAGTTCTGAATGTAAGCCAAGCCAATCAATTTAGGAGTACAGCAAGAAAGCAGGAATTCCAGTATAACCCATCAGAGGATGGATCTTTACGTGGCGGATTTTTTTCTCCAGACCCATCAGTACATCATTCATCACTTCAGGATGTTTCTGGTACACTTGATGTCACTTCTGTGCAGGTCCCTGTCAGCCAACCGTCTTCATCATCATTTACAAATATTTCACCGACACCTGCAAAAGAGACACGCAAAAGAAAGATTGGTCAACAATTACAAATCACCAGCTTTTGGAAGAAAACAAAAACACACACACAAAAAAGTGCTCCACCACTGTTGCAATGTATCTTAAGTGCCCCTGAACCAGTGCCACAGCCCACCACAGCCCCTGAACCAGTGCCACAGACCACCACTGCCCATGAACCAGTGCTACAGCCCACCACTGCCCCTGAACCAGTGCCACAGCCCACCACTGCCCCTGAACCAGTGCCACAGGCCACCACTGCCCCTGAACCAGTGCCACAGGCAACCACTGCCCCTGAACCAGTGCCACAGGCCACCACTGCCCTGAACCAGTGCCACAGGCAACCACTGCCCCTGAACCAGTGCCACAGACAACCACTTCCCCTGAACCAGTGCCACAGGCCACAACAAGTGCTACAGTGAAGTCCAGAGTACTTGGCACAGGGCGAAGAAAAACACAACAGCCAACAAATAGGCCTGTGACTCGCTCTCAAAAGTCTAAAAAAATAAATAAATAATAACCTTCACTAAACTATTTTGATATGTTGTGGTGTTTAATGCATATTCTTTCATGCATAGTGTATGTATGATCATGTAGAGATGGTTGCAAAGATTGTAGAATGTTCTTGTACAGATATGAATGTTTACAAATGCTCATTCAGTGATCAATGTGATGCATGTTTCATAACATATTATTAATCAGTTGGTTACTGATAACACACTAGGCCCAAACTTTAATTTACATGTAATATGACATTGACTAAGGTTAAGTTAAGTGTAACATTTAACACCTTGAGTATTGTCATGTTTACTGTCATGTTATGAGAGTATGTTTTATATACAACATTATGACCTTTACCATTTCACATTAACTACTGTTTCATGTAATGTGTTATTGTGTATTGGGCATATGAAGAAATGTACGTCACATAATCTTCATTGACACTTCATCATGTTTACATGTCTAAAATATTGTAAGAGCTATTCATATGTAAGTGTGGATCCATATAGTATTTGTCTGTGTGTGTATGTATATATATATATTGTGACAAACGGCTTACTCCGGGGCTCCGCCGTCTGTCCGGGACTGTTAGAACACGGTCTTTTAGGGTAGGTTAAATGATGAGACGTCACGTACTGTTCCTTTAAACAGGCTATGCCTGGTTTATTCAGTCCCAGGCACTGAGACTGCCACAGTTTAAACAGAAAACAAAGCCAAACAAAAAGCTGCTCGTCTGAGCGATAACTTAAACTTAGATGTCCCTGACTCAGAGTTGGAAGTGGCTTGTCCACTTCCACCAACAAAATAAGTACCTTTGCAGTCTTTAGACAAACTAACAGAATGAATGAAGCGATTTGGGAAAGAGGCTTTCTCACCCCTCTGCAGTTCAGCAGCCTTCCAGGCTCTTGGGCGGGGCTCAGAGGAAACAGGAAACAGGTCTTATATACCTGAACTCTAATCAGCATGACAGGTGACAGAAAACAGGCAGCAGACAAACTGTGGAATGGAGTGCCTGTACCACGAGGCTGCCCTGTTCAGCTTAGACAGGACAGAAACTGTTCAGTATCCTGGGAGCCCTGTATATGGAGTTTATTACCAACCCCTGGTTTCTGTCACATATCCTCCCCCCCAGCTCAGACCTCGAGGGGTGAGCGACCATGGATATTAGGGAGTGCATCCTTGACAACCCGTCGGCATTGCCATGTTTGTGCCCCGACCTGTGTTCCACAGAAAATTTAAAGGGCTGTAGGCTTAGGAACCACCTGGTCACCCTAGCGTTCTTCTCCCTATTTTGACACATCCAGGTAAGGGGTGCATGATCTGTGACCAATCGGAACTTTCTCCCCAACAGATAATACTTGAGTGTCTCTACAGCCCACTTTATTGCGAGACACTCTTTCTCGACTATGGAGTAATTTTTCTCCTGGGGATTTAGTTTCCTACTTAAATAAAGGATGGGGTGCTCCTCCCCTTGAGACTCCTGGGAGAGTACCGCCCCCAGCCCTACCTCAGATGCGTCGGTTTGGACTACGAACTCTTTGGAGAAGTCAGGTGTGACCAACACTGGTTGGGCACAGAGAGCTTCTTTCAGGCTTCTAAAGGCCTGTTCGGCTTCGGGGGACCACTTTACCATTAGCGGTCCTCTTGCTTTTGTGAGGTCGGTTAGTGGGGTTGCCTTAGTTGCAAAATTGGGAATAAACCTCCTATAGTAGCCAATTAACCCCAAAAAGGTCCTTACTTGTTTTTTTGTGACTGGCCTTGGCCAATTTTGTATCGCCTCTACTTTGAGTGTTTGTGGTTTGAGTAACCCTCTACCAATAGAATACCCCAGATACTTGGCCTCCTCCAGACCAATAGTGCATTTAGCGGGGTTAGCAGTTAGTCCAGCAGACCGAACTGCGTCGAGCACAGCTTGGACCTTTGGAAGGTGGGACTGCCAATCTTCACTATGGATTACCACATCATCCAGGTAGGCGGCAGCGTACCGAACATGTGGTTTTAAAATTTTATCCATCATTCTTTGGAATGTGGCGGGAGCTCCATGTAAGCCAAAAGGCAGCACCTTATATTGAAAGAGGCCCTCTGGGGTTGAGAAGGCTGTTTTTTCTTTTGCCCTTTCTGTGAGGGGAACCTGCCAGTACCCTTTTGTTAGGTCTAGGGTTGTGAGATATCGGGCTTTGCCCAGTCTCTCTACAAGTTCATCCACCCTGGGCATAGGATAAGTATCAAATTTTGACACCGCGTTTAGTTTCCGGTAGTCATTACAAAACCTTGTTGTACCGTCTGGCTTTGGGACTAAAACTATAGGGCTGTTCCACCCACTTTGGGATTCCTCAATTACGCCTAGTTTTAGCATTTTTTTAACCTCTAAACTTATAGCCTCTCTCTTGGCCTCTGGGATTCGGTACGGTTTAAGGTTAACTCGGACCCCCGGTTCAGAGACTATGTCATGTTTAATTACGTTAGTTTTACCTGGCTGTGTAGAGAAGATTTCTTTGTTCCTTCTCACTAAACTCTGGACCTCTCGTTTCTGATGCACGGACAGTGTTTCAGCTATGCTATCCTCTGGGTCAGTTTCTTGATTCTCTGACGGACCTGGGGGTACTAGGGTTAACAAGACCTCTCTATCTTTCCAGGGCTTGAGTAGGTTTATATGGTAAATTTGCTCAGGTTTCCTCCTACCTGGCTGCCTTACCCTATAATTTACTTCTCCCACTCTTTCCAAGACCTCATATGGCCCATGCCATTTAGCAAGGAATTTACTCTCCACGGTGGGAACCAGAACTAGTACCCTATCACCTGGAAAAAAAATTCTGACCCTAGCACCCTTATTATACGTATTCCTTTGTGCTTCTTGAGCTTTCTCCATGTGTTCCCTCACTATGGGTAGGACTGCAGCAATGCGGTCCTGCATTTGGGCAACATGCTCTATTACACTTCTGTAAGGGGTAACCTCGTGTTCCCAAGTTTCTTTGGCTATATCCAGTAAGCCCCTTGGATGTCGGCCATACAATAGTTCAAACGGGGAGAAGCCTGTGGATGACTGGGGAACTTCCCTAATGGCAAATAACAGGTATGGTAACAAACAGCCCCAGTTTTTCCCATCCTTATCGACCGCCCGGCGTAACATGCTCTTTAAGGTTTTATTGAACCTTTCCACTAAACCATCTGTTTGTGGATGATAGACTGAGGTTCTGAGATGCTTGATTTTTAGGAGTTTACATAGCTCTTTTGTTACTTGGGACATAAATGGTGTTCCCTGGTCAGATAAGATCTCTTTAGGAATTCCGACCCGGGAAAACAGAAGTACTAACTCTTTTGCTATGTTTTTAGCAGAGGTGCTACGTAGGGGAACTGCCTCCGGATATCGGGTAGCATAATCTAATATTACCAATATATGCTGATGTCCCCTAGCAGACTTTATTAGGGGTCCTACTAGATCCATAGCAATCCGGTCAAATGGTACCTCTATTATGGGAAGGGGTACCAATGGGCTGCGGTATGCTTTGAACGGGGCGGTGATCTGACATTCTGGGCATGAGGAACAATAGTTTGTAATTTCTGCCAGAACCCCAGGCCAATAAAAGCTTCGGAGAACCTTTTCTTTTGTCTTTTCCACCCCTAGGTGTCCCCCCAATGGATGACTATGTGCGAGGTGTAATACTACGTTACGGAATGTCCGTGGTACCAACAATTGTTTAGTTGTAACTGATTTTCTTTTATCAACCCGATATACTAGGTCGTTCTCTATCTCGAAGTAGGGGTAAGCAAGTGACCTATCTGGTTGGCCATGAGTACTATTCTGGTCCCGTATATTTCCCCTTGCTACCGCTAATGTGGGGTCCTCCCACTGGGCCTTCTTAAAACTCCCAGGACTGACCTCTAGGTCAGCGAGGGTCTTATCCTGTACTGGGGTGGTAAGTGCCTGATCAACATCTTGATTTGGGGTATTCCCTACCAAAGTAGTGATGGGGAAGGGAATTTCACAGCACTCCTCCTTTTCCCCCTTCTTATTTGGGCCCTCGTCAACCTCCATTTCTGAAAAAGGGAAAGGATTTGTTTCTTCTAACACTTCGTTATGGTCTGCTATTGAACTCTGGGCGCTATTCTGAGCTGGGGACCACATTTTTAGAAAATGGGGAAAGTCGGTCCCTATTAACACATCATGTGCCAGTTTGGGTACAACACCCACCTTGAAATCTAAAGAACCAAATTCTGTTTCAAAAAAAACATCAACAGTGGAATATTCATGATTATCCCCATGTATACAACAAATTGCCACTCTTTGTGAACTGTTTACCTGTTTCTTCTTAATGGGCAATAGGTATTCGGACACTAGTGTGACCATACTCCCAGAGTCAAGAAGTGCCCGAACCCTCTTACCATTAACCTTTACAAATGCCCACAGATGGTTATTCAAGGGGTCCTCTGGGCTAGGGCCCATACATTGGGACAACAGCGAATAAGGTTCCACGCTGTTGCATTGCATGGGCTCATCATTTAGTGGGCAGATTTTTGCTGTGTGGCCCCTCTCATGACAATTTACACATTTAGGTACATAGTCTGTGTCCCACTTAGAGCCTTTTCCCGGCTCCCCATGTTGGCTATTGCCCTTAGTGTGCGAACCACTGTTGCTGGAGCGGCGTGAAGGTGGTCGCCGCTCTTCAGCGCCCCTTAACCCCGGTACCCTTTTACCGTCTCTGGAAGAGTCCTGGAACCTCGGATAGTGGGGTTGCTCCACGACTGTGGGTTGCGGGTGCTCTTCTGCTGCACTGTACCTTTCTACAAGGGCCACAAGCTCATCCGCATTGTGGGGGTCACTCCGACTGACCCAACGGCGTAAGGCAGAGGGAAGTTTCCTCAAGAACTGGTCCATGACCAACCGTTCCACGATGTGGCTTGCTGAGTTGATCTCGGGTTGTAGCCACTTCCGGGCGAGGTGGATGAGGTCATACATCTGGCTTCGGGTGGCTTTATCCATCGTGAAGGACCATGCGTGAAACCTTTGGGCACGAACAGCCGTGGTTACGCCGAGGCGGGCGAGGATCTCGAACTTCAATTTTGCATAGACGTTAGCTTCGGCTGGCTCTAGATCAAAGTAAGCCTTCTGGGGTTCGCCGCTTAGGAAGGGTGCGATTAGACCAGCCCACTCAGCTTCTGGCCATCCCTCTCTCTGTGCCGTGCGTTCAAACGTGAGAAGATAGGCTTCCACATCCTCCGAGGGTCCCATCTTCTGAAGGTAGTGGCTTGCCCTGGTCATTTTCGGAACTGGGGCTGCCTCTGCCAGTGGAAGGTTACTGATAGTCCCCCTCAGGATCTCGAGTTCCTGCTGTAAGCCCTGAGCGAACCGCTTTTGCTCCTCTCTCAGCAGGCGGTTTGTCTCTTGCTGGTTTGCATTAGTCTCTTGCTGGGCTATTAACAGCTGTCGCTGGGTTTCACTCGCCTGTTGCTGGGCTTCATTCGCGTCTTTCTGGACAGCGACATTGCGTACCAGCGCACTCACCACGTCTTCCATCTTGTTTGGAGAGAGAGAAAAAAAAAACCTTCTTTTTTTTTTTTTTTTTAAAGTTCTTTAACCCCCAGACCTTTCAGTGTTCTGCCCGCATTCTCCACCATATGTGACAAACGGCTTACTCCGGGGCTCCGCCGTCTGTCCGGGACTGTTAGAACACGGTCTTTTAGGGTAGGTTAAATGATGAGACGTCACGTACTGTTCCTTTAAACAGGCTATGCCTGGTTTATTCAGTCCCAGGCACTGAGACTGCCACAGTTTAAACAGAAAACAAAGCCAAACAAAAAGCTGCTCGTCTGAGCGATAACTTAAACTTAGATGTCCCTGACTCAGAGTTGGAAGTGGCTTGTCCACTTCCACCAACAAAATAAGTACCTTTGCAGTCTTTAGACAAACTAACAGAATGAATGAAGCGATTTGGGAAAGAGGCTTTCTCACCCATCTGCAGTTCAGCAGCCTTCCAGGCTCTTGGGCGGGGCTCAGAGGAAACAGGAAACAGGTCTTATATACCTGAACTCTAATCAGCATGACAGGTGACAGAAAACAGGCAGCAGACAAACTGTGGAATGGAGTGCCTGTACCACGAGGCTGCCCTGTTCAGCTTAGACAGGACAGAAACTGTTCAGTATCCTGGGAGCCCTGTATATGGAGTTTATTACCAACCCCTGGTTTCTGTCACATACTGTAGACACTTTTTTTAATACATCGATTCTAAGACGCACCCCGATTTCAGACATATGAAAATCGAAAAAAAGGTGCGTCTTAGAATTGAGGAAATAGGGTATTTTTGATTTGGGGTCCTTTCCTGCTCCCTCCGGTTCGTGCGCTCCTCTCAATCTTCTACTTCTACAGAGGCTGTGTAGCCTGTGTTCTAAACTTTGACTCAAAGTATCCTGTCACCAGCAGCATGTTCAGTTATGCTAGTTTACTCGCAACTTAGTCATGGTCCATAGTGCAGGCGCATGCGCCTGTCGCCTGAGGGATCTGTGGACTCAAATCGCTAGCGACGGTGAGGCGTGACTGAGGCGTGGCCGTGACGTCTTGAGGCTGGTTCGCCCTCATTGGCTGTACCGCTCACAAAACGCGGCCGGCACGTGAAAAATCTAAAAAAAATTGCCGGCTCAAAATTCTGCCGTGCGGTCGCTCTTTCTCACTCGCGCGGTCGTGCGCACTATGGCCGGCCAGATAGAGCACCTGCATTTTGTTTGCACCGTGTGCAACGTTGCACGCGCCGTCGCTCGCACTATGGACGCAGCCTTAGGGGAGATGTCAAATAAAAGGCTTATTTTTAATGAAGACTACTCTGTGACTCAAGGAGGTCCACTTTGTCAATATAGGTTAAAAAAAAAAGAAAAGTTGAAAAGGGATTACATATTGGAATTTTATATTTTTAGACAAGCTGCATCTTAACTGAATCACATACAGTATACTGTAGCATTATTTTGTGAAGGCTAACAGGCTAACAGGCTAACAGGTTCATGGTTTAAGCCCTATTCTATACTGTATGGTTCAACAGTTTGGATTCTAACAGCTTAGTCATCCCTATTATGTCACTTTGCTTGCTGTTTGCTAGAGGAGTGAGAAGAGTAATAGGTTTGTATACTAGACACAGATCTATAGTTGTCTTTCTTGCAGTGATAAAAGCATTTTTATTGACTATGTTTGTCCTTAGGTGCTCTGTGAGTCAATCTCCATCGAAACAGTCTTTTCTACCTCAAAGTGTTGCATGTATTTACTTGCATACATTGTTCACAAAGGGCCAGATGTCACCCTGAAGGGGATTTAACAGCCCCTACAACTGCTGCTGTTAGGGACAAGTAATGCACAGAGCTAAAGAAACATAAAAAGGGTCGAAGAGGCAGGTGCTTGATAATATTGCTATCAACTTTCTTTCAGTATCCATTAATGATCAGCCACAATGACACCCACGGCAAACCATTAGCAGTGGGTTAGTCTTGGTCTACTGTTCCATAAATATGGCCCCAAATTTCTGTTGATGATAATTTCACATGTTTTTCAAAAAAACAGTATCCTGTTAGACTGAAGCACAGCGAAGATTCTACAGAGTTCCTCGTTTCTAAAACCCTGAGCTGCTGAGGGCTACGGACACCACTTATTAACTCGAACTCTATAGGACATGGTTATCCTGTAGAATTCACTCGGCTTGCTGTTTCTTAATCTGCAGAAAATCAGAGGAAAGTAATGTAGAGAAACAAATAATAAACAGTTAGGTTGAAATCATCACAGAATATATGAATAGAAGAAGACACGAAGGCATATGTAGAACAGGGAGGTAAAAAAACAGCACAGGAAATATAAACAGACGAGGACACATTGGGGCCTATGCACTAAGCGTTCATAAGCCACTTTTTGCCTAAAATGCCTTCTCTGATTCAGTAAGCATCGATATAAGTGGACGACAAAAGACTGAATCGCCCAAAAGTATTTCCTTAAAAAAAAAAAATCGCCAGGTGAGCAGCGATAAGCCACTTATTGCCAGGTTCTGAAACTTGTGCAATTCTAGTACCTGCGATTAGGTTATCAAGGCCTATCGCGGCACTAGAATGCAGATTTTCTCACAAAATCCTCACGCTAGAAAACGTTGGCGTGAAGGTGGCGAGAACCTGACGATAAGCGGTGAGACGGGACTTAGTCCAAAAGGATGTGACGTCACTTTAAAGGATGATGTCACATACTTTGGAACTAAGGTAACCTATCACATGGTACAGTAACCAATGGGATTGTCTTCGATCCCATTGGCTATAATACCATGTGATATTGCCATGTGGTTTGAAGAATGTGACGTACGTCTTTTGGAGATGACGTCACATCCTTAAAAAAATAAAGAAGTGGGCACATGATACAGCGTTCATTCAGATTGTAGCTGTAACATCTGACCTGAAAATGTGATGTCATAGGTCATATTTAAGGCCTTGACGCCTCATTTTACATCAAGAAGCACATATTGTAATGTTTATTGGGGGCAGAGGTAGGGTGACCATTCGTCCCGGTTTTGCCGGGACAGTCCCGTTTTTTGCTGGGCTGTCCCAGTTGCCAGTCTGTCTCGGGAATGTCCCGGTTTTTCTTCCTGGTGCGCGGGGGAGCCGGTGACGCGGGGGGGGGGTGCGTGGCGATGCGCGGGGGGAGCGAGCGGGGGTGGCGCCGAGGAGGGAGATGCGGCCAAGCGGGTAGTATTTTTCCATGTTAGATGCGGGGGGGGGGGGGGGGTGTGATTTAGAGAGTAGAAGCAGGGGATTGGTTGGAGGTCAGAGGATCTCGGGGGCAGGGCTTAGTACCGGGGCCAGATGGAGAGCTGCTTCTCAGTGAGCTTCTTCTGAGTGAGCTGCTTCTCTGTGTGTGTGTATCTTCTGTCTGTCTGTGTGTGTGTGTGTGTGTGTGTGTGCTGTCTGTCTGTCTGTGTGTGTGTCCTGTCTGTCTGTGTGTGTGTGTCCTGTCTGTGTGTGTGTGTGTGTGTGTGTGTGTGTGTGTGTGTGTCCTGTCTGTCTGTGTGTGTGTCCTGTCTGTGTGTGTGTGTCCTGTCTGTCTGTGTGTCTGTCTCCTGTTTGTGTGTGTGTCATAGATGGAGAGGAGGGAGAGGTATGAGGAGGGGGAGATATGAGGAGCTGAGGGGAAGGTATGAGGAGCTGAGGGGAAGGTATGGGGAGAGATGGGGAAGGTATGGGGAGGGATGGGGAAGGTATGGGGAGGGATGGGGCAGGTATGAGGGATGGGGCAGGTATGAGGAGGGATGGGGCACGTATGAGGAGGGATGGGGAAGGTATGAGGAGGGATGGTGAAGGTATGAGGATGGATGGGGAAGGTATGAGGAGGGGGAGATATGAGGAGGGAAGGGGAAGGTATGAGGAGCTGAGGGGAAGGTATGGGGAGGGATGGGGAAGATATGAGGAGGGGAAGGTATGGGGAGGGGGAGGTATGAGGAGGGGAGGGGAAGGTATGAGGAGGGGAAGGTATGAGGAGGGGAGGGGGAGGTATGAGGAGGGGAGGGGAAGGTATGAGGAGGGGAGATATAAGGAGGGGAGATATAAGGAGCGGGGAGATATAAGGAGAGGGGAGAGGGTAGGTATGAGGAAAGTATGGGGAGGGAGAGGTATGAGGAGCGGAAGGTATGAGGATATTGAGGTATATGGAGATTTGGGGGAGGTATGAGGGGAGGAGTAGAGGGGGAGGTATAAGGAGAGCGGGAAGTATGAGGGGGCAGGTATGAGAGGGAGGAAGTATGAGGAGGGGAGGGACTGTGTGTGTGTGTGTGTGTGTGTGTGTGTGTCACAGTGTGTGCACGTATATTGGGGAGGGAGGTTGAGTGTGGGGAGGGGAGAAAAATACATGGGGGTGGGGGTGTAAGAGAGAGGGTGGGGAAGGAATGGGTGACTGGGGAGTGTGAGGTGGGGTGAGAGTGAGGTGTGTGAGAAGGGGGGGGGGTTCTCGCAAGGCCGCCTAAACGTGGGTAGGGGGCCAGAGTGAAAACGTTCTTCCTGGGCCCCGGGAAAGCTGTCTGCGGCCCTGCATGGCAGTAATGTCACTGACTGCCACAAGGACAGCAAGAGACCCTATTTTGCAAAGTGTAATATGCACAAGGTCAGGAATGTCACATTTTTAAAAGTCTTAATTTTAATTAATGCCTTCATTTTTTAAATGTAATTTTAATGTGTCAATTAATTATTTATTTATTTCATTTTAATTTGTTAATTATTTTAATTTTAACTAATGTCTTCATTATTTATATACACACAAACACACACACTGCAGGGCCCACCTCCTATACACACAGACACACACTGCAGCCCCCACCAACGGGATGCACCTTGAGAAAGAGCGCAAGCTCGAAACGCGTTGGTGGGGGCCCCAGGGCTCATTTTTTGTGTGCTATGCTCTGATCCAATAAACCTTTTTATTGGGAACACACTCTCTAGCAGTTTTTTCCTGTAGTGCTCCATCTCTCCTCATCAAACCTCTGAATATCCTGGAGAACAGGCAGCACACGTCCATGGAAGAAAAGACCCACAGAAGACCCATCTAACAGTGAGTGATTTGCTCCTTTTACACCACAGAAATCCTATTCAATGTATGAGACTGGACACAAGCAAGTGTGAGTATTCATCAATCAAGGGATGTTGCTCTTCCAGCTTATTGATGCAATGGAAGTGGTGTGATGCTTTAAGGGTTATTAATCGTGGGACACTCCAAGGATTTGGAATTATGTCTTTATATACATTATCCAGCAAATGGTCAGGTCAGTGCTAGAGCACTATACAGTGTTGTTTACTCAAGTACCCGCTTCAATCACCCCCTCTGCCCCCAATAAAGCTACTGTTGTTCCTTAATCCCTTCATTACCTTAGCGGCTATCTGCTAAGGTAATGAAGCTGCTTTAATGTCATTTTTATTATTAGTGTGCAGGAGCAGGGGGTCTCTGAGCAGAACCGCGTTGATTTCATGTCCAGGGACCCCTTGCTTTCCCAGTTACAGGCCCCATTATGGGGTGCTGGTATCTCCTATGCATTGAAATGTCCCACATCAAGTGACCGTGGGAATCAAAATCATAGGAGATACCGGCACCCCATAACGGAGCCTGTATCTAGGGAAGCAGGGGGTCCCCGGACCTGAAATCAGCGCAGTCCTGCTCCGGAGAGCCCCTGCTCATAAACACTAGTAGTAAAATGTATATTAAAAAACATTAATTACGGCCGAGATTTGCGCAGGGAGAGGCGTCTCTCTCTCTGTAACAGAAAGAACTCGCCGGGTAAGGCCTTTTCAGGGGGTCGATCTTCACGCCTCTGGCTGCTCGCCTGTTTTGTGAATTTTGCTATGAAAGGTAATCGAGGCTTTCTGAATACCGTGATAGCAACGCTCACAAAACTGGCGATTTAAATGGGCAGCCGATTTTGTTATGAACCCTTAGTGCATAGGCCCCATTGTCATTTAAAATGTCAAAAAGGTTAAGACAGCTGAATATGAGAAATTTAGCGTAATTTTCACATGGACGGTGGTAGAACAGTGATAGAACACAAACACTGTTCTGTTGTGACGCTGCTCGTCTCCGATCAGGAAGCGGACCCGCAGGGCTGAGGTAGAGATGCAAATTAACAGGCCAGAGCCCAGGAACAGAGTCCTGTTAGAGTATCCGTAGTTGGTAAGCAGGCAGGAGGTCAGGGCTGGCGGCAATGGTGCAAAGTCCAGGCAACAGGCAAAGGGCCAGGGCTGGCGGCAGGCAGCGAGGTCGGGGTCACGGTCCGAGGTCAGCAAAAAGGAATTCCAAATGGACAGGCTAGCCTCTGGAACAGGGAAGCCACAGCCACAGGGATGGCTCACAAACAAGGAAGGCTCAGCAACAGGCTAGGCACAGCAACAGGGAAGGCTCACGAACAAGGAAGGCTCAGCTACTAGAACCCAAGGTGGCCAGGA
Organism: Ascaphus truei; assembly: GCA_036426205.1. Lineage (NCBI taxonomy): Eukaryota > Metazoa > Chordata > Amphibia > Anura > Ascaphidae > Ascaphus > Ascaphus truei. Next base: position 23,847 of record WSYH01003113.1, read on the forward strand.
ACACAGGGAAGGCTCACGAACAAGGAAGGCTCAGTAACTAGAACCCAAGGTGGCCAGGAACAGAGGGAAACATATACAATGCTCAGGCAGAGGCTGAAAGTCACTGGCTGCTCTTTAAGCCCTTGAACAGGTGCAGCCAAAATAGCAGGCTGCCAGTAGTCAAATTGTCTACAGCAGCCAGGTAAGGGCGTGTTCCAGCCAAAGCCTGGACTGGAACCCTTACATCTGTATCGCCAATTCTTGATATCGGGCATCTGAAAGTTACATTTGTATTCTCTTCTTATAATGTTATCTACTGTGCTACAGTACCTACTTAGTAAGGAGGAGAAGGACTGCAACTTAAATGCATGCGTGCAACTTTTTCACCCCATGATGGTAAATAAGGATATGTGTGGTTTATTATTCCCAATGGTAAGAAGAGCTTCTAATTTTGCCCATCTCAAATACAACCTCACTACTACCTGTTACCTTACTACTTTTATTTCACCATTTCATCATGATAAAATAGTCTGGTGTGTTCTTTGCAAGTGCCAAGTGGAGTATTTGCACGGTAAAATATAAAAGAAGGCTAGACCTGCATATGAAAAGAGGAGAAAAGGGGTTGAACTAAAGAAAAATCTGTCCAGTCACAGGATCGTAACAACACTAAAATTCTACAAACGTTAATAATTTAATACAGCATTATCTTGGACAGTTTGGTCAGTGAAACATGTTATAAAGTGTTTATATGTTGCAGTAGTTGCAGTTGTAAACTGGATGCACAGCACACACGATAATAAAATGTACCAGTTGTAATATGGAATGTGTCTTATTTTATTGGCATCAGACTTCCACTGGTAAACCATAAAAATCTGGTAAAACCTATTAAGTCTGTGCCAGTTCCATCCTTGCCAAATCTCCCTATTTGACTCTTTCATGTGTCGTAGAAAAACATACTGTATCATGTTTTTACTTCCTTTCATACTAGTGCAAGTCTACAGAAGAAAAATAGCTCTCAGTTTCCTCACAGATATCCTGGATAAAATCTTAACCCCCTGTAGCCCCTGTAAGAAATAGTGGACTAGCTATCCTTCTCCTACTGGAGTAAGCCCTGTTAAGGGCAGGCGCCAGTAGTAATCATGGGTTTTCCCCCCACCAAGCCCTGCCTTGAGTGATAGAGGTAGGCCCCTGACTCTGTGGCAGGCCTGAGACAGAGGGGAGGTCCTGCTGACATCATAAGGGGCAGGGCTGTATCTATTTAGTGGGCTGCTCATGTGTGTGTCTGGGTCAGTCTGTGTTCAGTCTGTTGGAGTTGTGAGAGTGGAGAGTGCTGGAACAGAGAGAGCATGGTCTGGGAGTTCAAGGAAACAGGAGAGAAGACACTCAGCCATACTGATTAGAGCTGATAGCACTGTAGTGCTGTGGACCAATGCCCCTCACCATGCTGAGGGAGTGAGGGGGGGGAGATCTACCCTCACTCAGAGAGTATATCCTGGAGGTGGGGGTGGGGTATTGAAGCCCCAACAGCCCATCCAGCTAGGGTACAGCCTGGAGGAGAGGAGTGGAGGAATATACCTGTACATTTGGCAGCACTGCTGTACATGAACTGCTGCTGCTGCTGCTGTGTGCTGTATCATTGTTACAAGGACAATAAAGACATTGCTGCTTTTATACAAAAGACTGTGTGTGAGATTGGAATCTCTCACCCTGGGACCAGGGCTTTCTCTGGGAAGATTCCAATCTATCCCCTAGGTTTCGCCAGAGAATGGAGGCACTGCACCACCACCACTAAAGATGAAGGCATATACCCCAGAAGCCTGGTCCTGTCATCCCCCACACCAACGCGGGAGACTCAGGCCCTCCTGTTCCAAGCAGGTATGCACCACCATAGTACATGTATCCAGCCCTCACTACACCCTAGAGGTCCAATGCGACCCGGGGGGGGGGGGGGGGAGGGGGGTGGCTGGGGAACGGGAAAGGGAACCTGGTGGTGGCGGGGAACATGGGTTACATTTGGAGGCGAGCTGCTGAGATCGAAAACAGGACAGGCTTTCAGCAAGGCAGAGCGGGAAGAGTGAAGTGCACCTTCCATGCAAGTACTGGAGAGAGTAGGGCATGTAATACCAGGGGTAGTCAGGGGAGCGTGGATTCCCGCACTGTACGCCCTGGGTGCCCTAAGAGGGTGATGTAAGATGGGTGTATGGCTATTGCTGTCCTAGTCCCTTGAGGCAGATAGTGTGAGGAAACTGGGGGGGTTAGCCTGTTAACTAGTCCAGGGACCATGGCCCAGGGCCCGCACTATGAGTGGCCAAAAGTAGGAGACGCCCGTACTTAGGTAGATGCCCGGTACACTAGCCAGCACCCACATAAAACACACCACAGAGTACTTGTAGGAACCGTCAGCGAGTGCAGTGCACAGAGAAGGAGTTCTGCCTAGCCTGGGGTATGCCACATCATATCAGTGGGTAAAGCACAGAGAGAAAGCATGCAGAGAGCGTTCAGTGAACAGTTTGAGTATAGTCAGTGTCTAGGAACGAGTTTTGCACTAGACACTGAGAATAGCGGTGATATACATTTGGAGGGCTCATCAAAGATGGCGGCCGTCCCTACATGTGCTCCGCGGAGCAAGAAAGAGTCCAAAATGGCGACAGCAGCGCCATCCACTGCCCAGCAGTTAGCAGCCGAGCTAAAATGGCGATTCCCGCCAATCCTGGATCGCGCACGTGAAGCGTGCAAAGAGACTGTCAGAGAAATGTGGAGGGAGATGTGCAGGGGTTTGGCGCCAAACCCAGATCCCCTGCAAAAGGAGCGGAGCGGCGCGAAAGCCGAAAGCCCACCCACCTGTGCTGTGACTGGCCAACAGACAAGGCCACGTCACACTGAGAGAAGGAGTGCCCCTCCTCTTGTTTCCACCAGAGGGAGGGGCACAAGGAGAGCCAATCAGGAGCATCCTCCCCAGCGAAGGGAGGGACAGGAAGTGAGAGTGAGGAACTTCACTTCCATCTGACATTCACAGAGAGAGGAGCTGAAACACTGAACTGTTCCACCCCTGAACTAACTATGTCAGAGCTAAGCATGACCACGTTCCAGTTCCCAGGAGGCTTCCTGGTAATGGAACTCGACGGCCGAGAGTACCTCCGGTGCCTGTGCATACATTGCACGACACCCGGACCGGCCCCAAGCACGAAGGCACGATGCCCTCAATGTGGCACGTTCTACCTGTGGCCTACCGAGCCATGGCCAATGATCAAGACCCCTCGGGGTGCCTCTCCGGGAACCCTAACGGAGGTGGCGGAGACGACCGACGAGGCTGCCCTAGTTCCCTGCACCCCTGCTGATATGGGAGCCAAGGCCCAGCCAACTACAGAGCCGAGCGGATATCCAGCGGAGAAGAGCACGACCGCAGTGGAGGTACCGGAGCGGACCCGTTTCGTACCACTAACCACTGGCGGGCCGCAAAAGACCCAGGTGACTCCCTAGCGGAGGATCCGACCAAGTCGTCTTCAGAGGAAGAAGATGGCGTCTCATCGGTGGTGATGCGCCTACCGGCGAACCACCCCAGCTGTAATAAAGATGGCAGTCCACTTACCGGAGAGAGGGAGCAGACGAGTCCGGACACCTCCCGACGGCGAGCGCTGGTGCGGCCTGAGGCCCGTAGAAGTCCCACGGCCGTGGTGACTCCCAGTGCGGCGGAGGCGGTGTCGGAGACGGATCCAGAGGGACCCGAGTACATCAGCCTGCAGCGGAGCGGAAAGGAGACTCCACCACCCCCTTACTCCCGCCAGGCAAAGACGAACCCTGCAGAGGACGAGAAGGAGAGGCGTGCGGCCTACTTACCCGTCCGTGGACCGGATGATCCACCACCGCCCCTTCCGGTCCTCGACGCACTTCTGGTGCGTGACCACGGAGCGGATGGGGATTCCGCGGGCGGCAGTGATGACATCACTTCCGGGTCCGACTGGAAAAGAGGCCCGGGAGCGTTGTTCTCCCCGCGGAGAGCAGCTATGGCCGCTGCCATGGCCACCTTGCGAAGCCAAGGTCCTTCCAGAGGATCACGGGGCTCAGCGGAGAGAGCAAGCAAGAAACTGCCCACTGGTCGCGAGATTACCCGCTTGCTGGACATTGAAATGGACATTGCCCCAGCCCCAGTCCCTAGCGCCATTACCCCGGGCACTGCCCCTGCCCTGTCATGAGTCATGACACCGGGACCTAGCGGGGATAAATTGAGTAAGAATCCCACGTACTCCAAGGATTTGCGGGATTAGGAACTAAGTGACGAGGGATCTGATGGGGCGGTACCATGATACTGTGATACGTATGCCTAAACATGTACCTTTTTCTCCTGTGTCTAGAGGGAGGGCCCGAGGGTCCCATACTACTGCGGAGGCAGGGCCGGTAAGCAAGGTGGTTTCCAAAATGAATCCTACCAACTACATAAATGCCAAGGGTAGACACAGCTGCTCGCGCTCTACGGAGGCGGGTACGTCTGGTGTCTCATCACAAGCCGAGTCCGAGACAGGTACTTCTAGCCCCATGTCAGAGTACGAGCACCGTGACAAGTGGTGAGCACCCCTGTATACTGGGTACCACAAAGGTATGGAACGCACCAGGTTCCTGTTGATCAGGAACAACATAGTTGATCATTGGTGGGCGGTAGGTGTCTATACTCCTGAGGAGGTGGTGGATGAGTTGGAACACCAATTTCAGGAGATAGAGCAATGGATCATCATGCCTAAGGGGCCTAGTATATTGTACGATGAAATTGCTCCTGTAGAACCGGAGTTTTGGGTACTGCCAAGCAGGGCGGGTCCTAAGAAACTGCCCAAATTAACCAGATCAGACAGAGCCATAGTGTTTAGGTTTAGGCAGTCCCATGGGTACGAATACCCTTATGTGCCTGAACCCATAATGAGGGAAATAGAGGAGAACAGAGATAGTTGGCTCAGAGCGGCCGTACAAGAATCTTTGCGGACAAGGTTTGGTAAGGCGGGTTACCACACTGAAGACCGTATCAGTGAGGTGGTCCGGGCCTGGAGTGTGGGGCGGTGCATATACATGCACAGCGTGATATACCGGCCAGAGTCTGGGTCGGTACAGCCCTACTATATTACCATAACTGACCATAATGAGAGGAAGGTACGAAAGCCTGACCCAAAACATTATCATTAGTGGTTCTCCCCGTTGGGAGTGACTGTTACGCCACCTGGTGGTTGGCTCAAGAAAATAACATACATTGCAATGTGTTTGTTTCCCAGGTTTGTTCTCCGCAGGATGGTGCTGCTAAAGTTAGGTCCAAGTGGGGACCATTGGATTCCACCAGAGGGAGAGTGTAGCCCCTGTAAGAAATAGTGGGCTACCTATCCTTCTTCTACTGGAGTAAGCCCTGTTAAGGGCAGGCGCCAGTAGTAATCATGGGTTTTCCCCCCACCAAGCCCTGCCTTGAGTGATAGAGGTAGGCCCCTGACTCTGTGGCAGGCCTGAGACAGAGGGGAGGTCCTGCTGACATCATAAGGGGCAGGGCTGTATCTATTTAGTGGGCTGCTCATGTGTGTGTCTGGGTCAGTCTGTGTTCAGTCTGTTGGAGTTGTGAGAGTGGAGAGTGCTGGAACAGAGAGAGCATGGTCTGGGAGTTCAAGGAAACAGGAGAGAAGACACTCCGCCATACTGATTAGAGCTGATAGCACTGTAGTGCTGTGGACCAATGCAACTCACCCTGCTGAGGGGGTGAGGGAGATCTACCCTCACTCAGAGAGTATATCCTGGAGGTGGGGGTCGGGTATTGAAGCCCCAACAGCCCATCCTGCTAGGGTACAGCCTGGAGGAGAGGAGTGGAGGAATATACCTGTACATTTGGAAGCACTGCTGTACATGAACTGCTGCTGCTGTGTGCTGTATCGTTGTTACAAGGACAATAAAGACATTGCTGCTTTTATACAAAAGACTGTGTGTGTGAGATTGGAATCTCTCGCCCTGGGACCAGGGCTTTCTCTGGGAAGATTCCAACCTATCCATTAGGTTTCGCCAGAGAATGGAGGCGCTGCACCACCACCACTAAAGATGAAGGCATATACCCCAGAAGCCTGGTCCTGTCATCCCCCACACCAACGCGGGAGACTCAGGCCCTCCTGTTCCAAGCAGGTATGCACCACCATAGTACATGTATCCAGCCCTCACTACACCCTAGAGGTCCAATCTGTGACCGGGGGGGGGGGAGGGGGGAACATGGGTTACACCCCCCTTTTGCCAGTGTAATCAAGTGTAGCAAACTTACCAATAATAGCGAGTACGTGGGTTAATCTAATTACATAACTACTGCAAACTGTATAGCAGTAAGACATGCCCAGTAGTTTATTGAAAGTCACAAGGCCTCACACTCTCATCGACCTTATGACGTTTCCTAAATGTCACACATATTTGTACTTGTGTCTAAGGCTGATCACGGCCGTGGATCTTTGAGACACATTTGCAACTTTTTCTCCCAATCGTGGCCGTGTTCAAAATAAAAGAGGAGGACTTGTGTCTCTGACGTCGGGTGGTGTATGAGGACCACGTTATTGTTGGAGTACATATCCTGTGGTCCTTGTTCTGGAATGCATGTGGCACTCTGTCGCCACTGACAATTTGAAAGGATTCAGATCTCAAAGAAATGAAGTGAACATTTAAAATGTTTTACAAAAGACTTATTGCTTTTCTAAGATCAGATATGTCAACCGCACGGACCATAATAGTCACATGTAGGGTTCTGTACGGAAAGATTGTGTTTTAATGGAAATTAATGTATTACTATAATTATTTAAAACTTTATATGGAGACTTTAAAGCAGTATTCCACACTGCTTGTCTTTTCTGTAACTTTTTTTTTTTAAATGATATTCTGTGATGGGCGGAAGTAATGATGTTTATACAGTATATTTTAAAATATAATTTATTCAAAAACATCTTCAACTTGTAAGTAATGTTAAAAACCAAATACGTATCAAATTCTGTATTCATTTATTTTTAGCATTAAAGTGGCGTTCGCTGTTTGGGACTAATTTTTTACCAGGTTTGAAGCAGGGGGTCTCCAGAGCTAGTTCATTTCAGTTCTGGGGGCCCCCTGCTTCTCAAGATACGTCAGTCTGTAGGGGGTGCTGGTAACAACCCCGGCTGGGATCTCAATATGGCGAATTAAAAGTCATGTGTCCAATAGTAAGCTGTGATGTCATCCTTTGCGGCTTAATATTGTTCAATTTAATGGGACCTTTTCCTCCTTCCTATTATTCCGTTTAAAGGGACCTTTAAACTGACAAGATACAGCTCCTTCCGAGGTATCTCAGGAAGCAGGGGGTCCCCAGAGCTGAAATCAATATGGTTAAGCTCCGGAAACTGCCTGCTTTAAACCTAGGCCTCGTTCAGGGTGGCAGAGACAGGAGGTGGAGGGCGCGTCTGCGTGTGCGCGCGTCAGTCTGCTGGGCGATGTGTGTACAGCATCCCCAACAGACCTTTTCAAGCGTTCAGGAGGCGGGTCTACAGACCGGAGGTTAGGGATGGGTGTTGCTATCTGACTACACTTTCCCGAATGATTTCATTGGCTGCCGAAGTACCAGTGACACTGCTGCAGCTTGAAAAAACAACTTGAGTTGTTTATGCAAACTGTCGCAGCATGAACTCCGTACTCCGGAGACAAGGAAAGCTGCTACCCTGACAACAGATATTGAGTTGAAAGATTCCGTTTCGGACGTGTGCGCGCACGTCGCGAAGCAGGCACCCTGAACGAGGCCCTAGTGAAACAAGGCATTTGTTTTTGTATACCAATGGTGCTTTAATTAAAAAAAAAAGTATTTTTTTCTTATTTAACAGATATTTATCGCAATTTAAGTATCTACATCACAACAAAAAAGTCCTTTTTTGCTATTGCCCAACCGTAGTGACAATTAGTATGTCTGAAAAGGGGTGATGCATCCAGCTCACAGTGTATTTTTTTTTTTTTTTTTTTAAAGTTTCATGGAAATTTGTAATGAAAATGTAGGGTAGTTTTTGTTTTTGTTTTCATTTAAAAAAAATTTGTCAGCTAAAAATTGGGGTCTCCTTCATAAATGCATTAAGTACACATGCCAATGAATTAATTTGCTGGCAAGTGAATTTGCTGGCTTGGCAGAAGAGGTCAAACTCAATGCAATCAGTCATTTGGAAATGTATTTTAAATTGTGACACAGTATTTATTATACTGTATTAGTGTTTTACGCATGACATGTCTCTGACTGAATTGCTTTCACTTTGCGCCCATTAAAAAATATATATTTTTTCAATCGTCCAGCTCTGCCTTGGCGTTAACATCGCTCCATAACAATTTGCATAAAACAAATAAAAATTCCTTGGTAAAACATATTTAACAAAATATAATACATTTCATACTGAGATATATATCATTATTATTTTTTGATTGGCTTAAAAGCAAGACGTGTCTCTAGTGAAGTACACCATAATATAATAATAATAATAATAATAACTAATAATAAAAGTTGGCACATTCAGACATGCCCCGATCACCAAATGAACCCCAGTATCCCCCAGGACTCAGCATGACATGGCAACAACCAATCACAGTGAAGCGCAGGAGAACACAAGTAGGCGTCAGCCACGTGCCTCCCGCTCCACATCCACCGACCAATGAGCTCCATCTCATAACAGAGACGCCCCCTTACGTCACGGTAAATGACATGGCCCCGTGGGGGGAGGGGCCAATGGACATCAAGGCCAGCCGCCCTCCACAGTCTGGCCACTGATTCAATAGAAGCGGGGGCGGGGCCCCGCGGCTGAGACAAAGCAGGAGCGAAACGTCACCAGGCTGGTCCCTCCCCCTCCTCCCGCAGCCTCCACTTGTTTTTTTTTTTTTTTTCAATTTTCCTCCCTTTCCCCCCCTAATCCAATCCCTCAGCGGCGAGGGGCGGGATCACCGAGTTCCTGGGCCAATCGCTGTGTGGGTAGGCGTGGCTCCGCGGTGTGCGCGTGTGTGAGTGTGTGCCCTGCGATTGCTGCGTGCGGCGCGCGGGGAGTGCGGGTCGAGGAGCCGGAGGACGCGGCTACCAGCGCCCGCCTGCGTCACAGGAAAATGCACTCGGATGCTGTCAGTAAGTAGAGGCCGCAGGAGGAGCGGGGGGTCCCCCAGCATCACGTCCGCCGGGGGGCTTATCTATTCTTGCCGGGCTCCCTGATGCCCGCGGGACGGTGACAGTCACCCCCTCACATCCCCTCCCTGGTATAACGGGTCTGAGAGCCGGGGAGCTGCGTGACAGTGTCAAGGTAGCGGCGGCTCCGGCTGCTGCGTAATAGGAGCCGCCGCCATCACCGTCTAGCGCCCCCTCCCTCCTCTCCTCTCTTTGAGACGGGGACACCTCAGGCGACGGCTCCCCCCCCCCCCCCACCTCCCTCCTGACCGGGATGAAGGGGAGTAGCGGGGTCTCTGTGTATAGTGCAGCCCGAGGCTCACTCACTGCAGGTAACGAGGGGAGAGGGTTACTTCTCTGTGTCACCCATGAAAAAGATTGTCACTTGTCTGAGTGTCATTCATGACAAAACTAGTGTCACTTCTGAAAAAGGTTAATGTATAATGAGTGACACTCATCTGAGTGTCACTTGTGCCAACGCTAGTGTCACTCATCTTGGCATGACTTGTGACAACGCTGGTGTTGCTTGCCACCTGTGACCCCCAGGCGAATGTCACTCGTCTGCGGCGTCACTGGCGGCGAGGCGTCTCTCGTCTGGGGCGTCACTGGCGGCGAGGCGTCGTCTCTCGTCTGGGGCGTCACTGGCGGCGAGGCGAGGCGTCGTCTCTTGTCTGGGGCGTCACTGGCGGCGAGGCGTCGTCTCGTCTGGAGCGTCACTGGCGGCGAGGCGTCGTCTCTCGTCTGGGGCGTCACTGGCGGCGAGGCGAGGCGTCGTCTCTTGTCTGGGGCGTCACTGGCGGCGAGGCGTCGTCTCGTCTGGAGCGTCGCTGGCGGCGAGGTGTCGCTGGTGGCGAGGCGGCGTCGCTCGTCCTGGCGGCGAGGCGGCGTCGCTCGTCCTGGCGGCGAGGCGGCGTCGCTCGTCCTGGCGGCGAGACGGCGTCGCTCGTCCTGGGCGGCGAGGCGGCGTCGCTCGTCCTGGGCGGCGTTGCTGGTCCTGGGCGGCGAGGCGGCGTCGCTCGTCCTGGGCGGCGAGGCGGCGTCGCTCGTCCTGGGCGGCGAGGCGGAGTCGCTCGTCCTGGGCGGCGAGGCGGCGTCGCTCGTCTGGAATGAATGTTTATGAATATCCATGTCTGATTTGTCTGGAGTGATTGCAACCCATAAAAAGTATTCTCGCTCATCTGTAGTGTATCTCTAGCGAGTCATCCAAAAATAAGTTAACTTTACTCGTCAGAAGCTAATGTCACTCACGGAAAATCTTGTCACATTGTTTAGTCACATGTAATACTATGCATAGTTCTCGCTGTCTGGTTGCTCTTGTCTTGCTTATTAGCAATGAGTCTTGTATGTTCCATTTGATACAAAATGGGAATATGCACCTCAAATATAAAAGTAAATATAGGGGCAAAAGTCAATGCTGCAAAGAGCTTGCAACCTAAGGCTTTGTCCCCGCATGCTACTGCAGCGCCCGCTGTGGCGGACGCTGCAGGGACGAGAGCCCTCCCCTCAATGGTGCCGGGCCCGCAGCGCTGTGGCGAGTTTCTCCTGCTCTCGAATTGAGAGCAGGACTCGCGACGGCGCGCTAGGCCACGCCCCCCGACGGTTCAGCCAATGAGGGCGAACCTGCAGGGTGATGTCATGGCCGCGCCTCCGTCACTCCCCCGCTACGCCCCCCCTCTTCCCTCCCCTCCCCCCGGTCTCTCTTCCTGCAGCTCACTGCAGACTGGGGAATCGGCTGCACGTGCCGGCAGCCTCGCGGGCGCGCGTGCAGCGGAGGCACTGGGACCTTAGCCTAAGGCCGTGCTTATAGTGCTGGAGACGCGACCGCTGACATCATCTGTCGCCACCAGCGAAAGTTATAATTAGTTTTTTAGCGACGGTCGCCAGTGACATCACTAAAGGGCCGTTCACACATAGCAATAGGTCTCAAATTGGGGGTCTTGATCTTCCAGTTCGTCTGCTTACTAACATTTGTTTAATTTGTCAAGATATAAAGATAGGCATAGATTCGTAGCTGAGTTGAACAGCAGAACAACCATTTCATGGAATAACTTGTTAACATGGTATTGTTAACTATTTAGGTGCTAATTCATTAGTGAGGAAAGAATGCTGCAAGGATTCCAAAGCTGCTTTGTATAAGGCAGAGTAGAAAAGCGGTGCCTGTAGAGCATAGCAGATTAATTTTCTAGTAGATCTATTAATCGGTTGTGATTGCATTTAGGAAATCAAAATAAGTTGGTCATAGAAGAAAGTGCAGGGAGGCTTTCAAAACATCACAAGTCTCCAAGTGTACTGGGAGTCCTAAAAATGTTAACTGGATAAATATCCATATGCAGCCCAAATTGTGCGTTTCTCCAAAATAATAAAAGTACTTGTGAGGACAGGTAGTTGTATGGTAATGGGTAAACCCAATTTAAATCCCAGTGCCAGCGCCTCATGACAAGCGTGTCACTTTACGTGTGTGTATTAGAACCATGTGCGTAGCAAATCCTTAGTTATGTAGTCTTGTGTTGCCAATTTTCATAGGTTATTAAAAGACTCAATAACAAGACTTTCTAATTTCATATTAGTGATAGTCGGCAAAAAATAGGGCTCATAATGTGAATTTTCAAACCATGAATCTGGAGATTTATTACAAATTGCATTTGTTGGGGGCCTCTAAATGAGGGAGTGTTAATTTAAGTTTATTCTTTAAGCTGCGGTCCCAGTCAGTACTGGCAGGGGGGCGACGCGTGCACAGCGCTGCATCGCGATCAGCGGTCCTGGGACAGAGGGAGCGTTTCCGACAGGAGGAGGCGTGACGGGGGTTTGCAGGGGCGTGGCCATGACCTCACGCTACTGGTTCGCGCTCTGGCTGAACCGCCGACGGGGGAGTGGCCACGCCTCCGTCGCACACTCTAAACTCAATTTTACAGTCTTTATTGAAAACCTGTCGCGCACCGCTGGACTGACTGGGGGGGCGGTGCTTGAATGCACGTGCGCTGTAGAAGGTACTGGGGCCGCAGCCTAACTCTTATACCACCCTGCCCTTATCAGAGAGCCAATAGACGGGTAGGAGGAGAGCCAGGGCCTCCGGCTATTGAACAAACGGGGACATACCGTAAGACAAAAAGGGGGCAGCCGGAAGAAACCCACTTTAAAAAATACTTCTTCTAGGTGTCAGATATTGGTAAGCAAGGCATCAGCCACCTATGTTATCCATTAAACATGTCCCTGCCATTAGTGCTCTGTTCCTGGGAGGGATAGCCCCTTTAATACCGATTTGTGTTAACCCATTGGCTGATTACTTTGCAGTGCATTGCAGGTCCCCCATCAGTCAATGGGTTAAGTACAAGGGCGGGAATGCATATGATGCCTTAAAAACAAAAATACATTTGAAAGTGAATATTGTTTGAAAGAATAGGAACTTGTTTAGACCACTGATGCTAAAAATGACTTTAAAATAAATAATGATGTTGGGATTAATTGATTCAACAAAATATACTCTCTTAAAAACAATAAGAATTAAACCTTTTACCAAATTTAAGAACCTGTTTAACTTAAATGAAAAAAAAAATGAAATAAAAAGAATATCAGGAAATATTTAACAGAACTTAAAAACTTAAATACTTTAAGAATTTATACTACTCTGTAGTATACTCTGTAGTATACAGAATTTTACCACACTGGAACTATTTACATTTGTTAGCCTGCTCTAAGCATGCCACATTAGATGCAAGTATAATACAAGTTATAGACATTTTAATTGACATGAAACTTGGGAAAGAGACAACTATCAAATTATCCTCTAAAAACGAAAATCCAATCTCGCCAAATATTGATCATTGTCTTGATCTTACTAGCTTTGAAAAAAGAATCTTCTAAAGGGAAAAAAAGGGATTTGTTTGACATCTGGAGTAACTTCAAATGATGAATAAATCCTTTGTTGTAATTGTTGATTCTTTACCATTTTTTGATCTCTATCTCCTCTTCTACATTACCATCGTATACATTTATTTTAATATAAAATAAATTTATAACATACTTTGTTGGTAACTTTTATGACCCTAACTGGTCCTTATTTATCTTTTCAGTATTTATATCACATAATCTACATATGTTGTATTTTAAAGGGCTTTTTTTTTGTTTAGTCAAAATTAAAAGAAAATGAACCCTTTAATTTAGTAAAATGCAATTTTTAACTAAGTCTCGGAACAATTCTCATAGTAGGATGTTGTGATCTCCTAGTATTTCCTGAGCGGACAAGCGTGGTATAGACATTTATACTCTCAAAATGTAATTGGTGCACCACTGAAGACATGCTAATTGAAACGTCCCAGTTCTGGAGATATGCCTTGGTTTGGTACACAAATTATAAATGGAGTCACCTTATCCCAAGATAGAACATTGTTGGGCTCTTTGGCTGGCACACTTTCGATCTTGGTTCCTTTTCTCCTGGGCACTAATGCATGCATCCTCTGTTGTGAGCACCTGTTCTTGATTGTTTGTTTATTGTCACCAATGAGCCGACTGCAAATGTTTTTTTGGACTCCTTAAATCTGACATTAAAGGTGCAATTCAAGTTCAGTGTAGACCCTTTTTTACATAGGTGGGAGGCAGGATTCCAACCCTGGGGATCCCCATTTTTACAAGATACCGTGGAAGCTGCCACCGCCAATTCTTGGTTATTGCGGCTTCCTATTGGCATGTGTCACGCAGGAGTTTTAAATCTCCGTTTTCTTTTCGTTGGAGGGGAGAAACTGTCTTCCTCTGTAAGGCCTCGGCCATGCTCCCTGCTGGCGTGCTGAGGCGCAGGGAAAGCGGGTGCTTTCCCTGGCCTTGCGGTTGCTTACTGCACGCGCTGTCAGCGGGCCGTCAGGGGGCGGGGGGGCGCGTCACTTGCCGAGGGCGGGCCAGTGACGTCACGGAGCTGGTTCACGTGACCGGCCTGTCGCGCCGGCAAGCGGGGGAATTTTAAATTCCCCCAAGACCTGCGCTTCCGCAAGCGTGCGGAAGCGCAGGTGAGCCCCTACTAAAGCCGCTCTAATTGCGGCTGTAGGGGCTCAGTGCTGAGCAGGAGCGCGCGTCAGCACGCTTCCGCCAGCAAGCGCTAAACATGGCCAAGGCCTAAGGCTGCTTCCATAGACATTTCTCCTGTGCGGAGGCTGAGGGAAAGCTGGTGTTTTCACTGGCCATGGTACGCGCCCCGTCTGTGGGCGTGCCAATGACATCACGGAGCTGGTTCGCCCTCAGTGGGCGAAGCGCTCACGTAACCGCCCTATCGCGCGAGAGATCATTTTTAACTGATTTCTCGTGCATCGCGTGCCCCCTCCTGCCTCCGCATGCACGTGCCCGCACCATGCATGTACGCGAACACTGCCTTAAGGCAGTCTGTTCGCTCAGCGTGCGTCCGCGCTGTCTGCCACAGTATGGACGCAGCCTAAGTATCTCAGGAACCAGTGGGTCCGCAGAGCAGAAATTACACAGTTCAGCTCTGAAGACCACCTGCTTCCTGTCTATGTTAAAAATGGGGTAGGAGAGCAAAGAAGCCAAACTCTGTAAATTATTGTAAACTGAACACAGGATCAGCGTGGTACTGTAAAGTACTTTAGTAGACTTAAAGGAGCAGTCCCACCCTGTGCAAAAGTGATGCAGTGAGTAGCACGTTTAAACGGTTGGTATCATTATTTTTATATTTGGAAACTTTGAAATGGCATTTTTTTTAAACATAGATGGAAGCAGTCGTTAGGAGCTGAACCGTGTTAATTTCAGCTCTAGGAGCTGAACCGTGTTAATTTCAGCTCTAGGGGACCCGCTGGTACTAGAGATACTTACCTGGAGTGGTGCCACCTATTCTTCCTAGGTTGTGTTATGTCTCTGGAAACTAACGTTGTTCAGCTCCGGAGAACCCCTGCTTCCCACCTATGTTTAAATATGGGATAGGTGAACGAGATTGCTTCTTTGTAAAGCAAGGGCTTTGGGGTGTTTTTAATGATCATTATTGTTTTGTGATGTGGGTTGGTACCTAAATCTACAGGTAAATAGTCAATTTGAAATAATTGTACTTTTCTTTGAAGTAATTATGTTGCATTAATTAGCCAGGCGTATGTGTAAAGTCTCATGGCCATGGATTTTAGAGGTTGTAAATGAACCAGTTTACCCTTATAAGTTGTATTTGTTGTTTTTTTTTTTTAATAAAAAATGCCTGCTATGTGGGACTACCTATTTAACATACAAATATCATAAACATACCTCTGTGAATACAGCAAAATTGCAAACATTGTCAGTGCAGCATGTCAGCCGTTCCCCCTTTCAGTGAGAAAATCTAGTGTATGTCACAGTGCGTGCTACACATTTAGTATGCACACAAGGCCTCACCTAACGAGCACGGATCTCTGTGAAGAATCGGTTTGCTACTTTGATTGGTGGGTACTCTACAGTCTAGGCAAACATGCACAATGTTATCAACACTGTAATATGTGTCTACTCCCCAAGGATGACAAAAGATTGCTTGATAATTCAGCCCAGATCAGTGCAGCTTTGGAATCACAGCAGCACTATGTCCTTGGTTAGTCACCAAAAACAAACTCCTTTATTCCCCCCCCCCCCCCCCCCCCAAAGGATAAATTGGGCTCTTTGTTTTCCAGAAGAGCTCTAGTAAAGTGCATATGGGGGAGTAGTTGGTTTTAACCTTGCACATACAGTTTGGGTTACTTTTGTTATTGCTTCTCACATTCTTTGGAAATGTTACTGGGATACCTTAAAATCACTTTTTAGTGATTTGCTGTATTTGTCAGACATTTGATGAATAACCTTCTCATCCCCTGCTGTCTTGTGGCAAAAATAATTATTTCATTTCTTTTTTTTCTATCTCTTCAGATTTTCAATTGAACTCCCATCTATCAACACTGGCAAATATTCACAAGATATACCACACTCTCAACAGGCTGGTAATGATGGGAAAGCTAACTAAACATTTTTTGGGGATAACTGTTAAAATCCAATTTTTTTTATTTGTAGTCCTTTTTGGTGCTTTGCATAGATCAATCGCATGTCCTGTCGTCTGATTTCTAGGAAGGTGTTAATCAATCCACTTTAATTGAAAAAAATATTTGCCAATTGTGGATTTTTTCTTTTTAAACGGTGATTGGCGTTAAAATAATTTCCCATTGTTACTTTGTCCACAGTGTCTAGTGACTTATCCATAAATGTGATGTGTACCAAAGTAGTACATTTAGGCCCAAAAGATTCAATTTTGAGAATTTTCATTGAAGCCCTTCAATACTGTCCTATAACTTTATAGAGCCCCTTGTATATAATGTTAATCCACTCGGTGGTATGGGACCCACATCTGTTGCAGAAACGTGTTTATTTCCTGGTCATTATTTATACCCTTTTGTTCCTTTCTGTTTGCTGCTGTGAAAAGTACCTCCATCTGAAAAATAGATAATAGATGGGAGATGAGTGAACTGTTAAGTTCTCTAACATTCATATTCACAAACAAGGCACATGTTATCAGAGACCCTTCAAACTCATTGCAATCAGATAAAGAACGTGCAGGTTATTTCAGGGTCATTTTTGTGGAGATTCTTATTGTGACAATACATCTTGTATATCATTATACTGTAAATGGAAAACTCAAACAAGAAATCACTTCAGTTTCCGTCCCTATTGTGTGCTATCTGGCTGACACCTCTCAAGAAAGAAAGAGGGAACAGGTATAGTCTTTCAAGTACATTAAGGCTATAGATAAAGTATGGGATGATTTATCATAGAAAGCGGTAGGCTGAATCAATGAGGGAGACATGAGTAAATACTTCACAGAAATGAAGTGACTCCATATAGAAGTGTCAGGAGAAGTGGAGGAGGATACACAATACATTAATACAAAAAGGTCAAATAGGATATACATTAACTGTTTACTGAAATAATATTTGAGAATATATTTTAAAAAAATGAGGTAGGCATCGGTATCTCTTACTATTACCCGGATGAACGATGCCATGAGAAAAAAACACAACGGTCTTCTGCAGATGGAAAAATGTTTTCTTTTCCCAAAAGAATAAGAACGCATTCACTCCCTTATTCAACTCCAAGGTTGCAGGAACTGCACATCAGGGAGATCATTTTGGTTGTATTTTGTTTATACACGTTTGTTCTCACAATAGATGTGCAAAAGCCAAATGCCGAGGATACTCCAACAATACTAAAGAGAGAAAGTCCACAGGCTGGAACCAAGAATGAAGCACTTTGTTAAAACGGAATAAACAGGAAGTAATTTTTCATTGTGCACAGAACAGCAGATGTGTTGTGAACCTCTGTCCACAAACCAGAAAAATATGTATTCTCCGTGGTAGCAAAAAGAATTTGCATTCTGATCCAGAAAATCAGACAAAGTAGAGCTCCTTTAAAGCAGTAACTGTCACCCCACCCCCCCCCCCCACCCCAAACCAAAAATTATACTGTATATGTTTTAGGCTTGCATCAACTGGGGACCTCCAGTTCCAGCTTTGTTCCAGGTACAAAGGGATTTCATCTTTCTTTGTAATTAAAAAAAAAAGAAACTACAAACCTGGCCACCAGCAGATTTTTGTTGGCCACCCAAAGAACCCCTGGCCCCTATGGCCATTTTATGTCCACCGGGCAAGTATTCTTGCATGATGGACAAAACGTTGTTGCTCGGGAACCGGGACTACCGGAGGTTGGGGGACCAAATCTGCTTTGGGGAACATCCCAGTTCAGGTAAGCTTTAAAACTAAAATGTCGTGGGTTTTTTTGCGCTAAAATGTCGTGGTACTTATATATTTTTTATTTTAAATAATGCATTAAGGTGGGTGACTCTAATAAAGAAAACATACTGTCCAGCTTTTTGGGTTGTATAAAGGCTCTAAAAAGTATAGATTGCCAAATAAGTGTTTTCTGGTGCTCGGAAGGACGCACAGTGTTCTTGATTCCAAAGCATGTTAATTCTCCAGTGTGTATTTATGAACATAGTTCTTATATGTAACAATCCAAAACTAACTGCCACGCCTGCCTGCGTTCAACACCATTTATAAATGTTCTGTAGAAATGGACGTATGTGTCAAATTTTCAGCCCAAATTTTTCGTCGGATTTTTAACAAAATTCGATTCTTGGACTAATTTAAGTGTCGTTGTTTTCCCTTCATGTCAATGTTATAACATTCTCCTGCAAATGTGTAGACATTCAATTCTCGAATGTTTATACATTCGATACGGCCAGAAATTCCAGACCAGAGAGAGAGCAATCCTTTTTTAGATTCCTAAGTGCAATATATATCCCATCAACTACGCCTTAAACATGTGAAGAAGACCTGTGTGCTAAAAAAAACAAAAAAAAAACCCTGGGATATATGCTAATAGGATATGCAAAGTATATTGTAATGACTTCGCATATATTTTGTGTGTGTGTGTCTCTATCTTGGCTAATAAAATGGCTCTCCCTTCTCCAATGTGCTGTGGTGGCCAGTGGTTTTGCAAACACACAAAGGTATAGGCGAATGTTACTTTTTAGACCCAAGCTGTGAATAAAATCCATATTCGCAGCAATTTTGAAAGTCCGCGGAAGATTCACCCTCCTTTAATGCTTTTGTTCTGGCAGCTAATATTATAGAATGGAACAATCTCTCCCTGTTTGCCTTTTTTTTCATATTCTATCGTCCCCTTAATATGGCAGCCATTTCCCCCCCTCTGGCATACAGATGTAGCTGTACTTGCCATGCGCATGACCGTGCTGAACGCAGTCCGGAAGGATTAACGCTGCGGGTGATCCTATTAAAAAGAAAGGCCCCCGCCGCACCATCAGGACAGGCCACTCCCCCAGCACCTCAGCTTTTCCGCGTTATATCCGCGGGCACGTGAACGATAAGGCTGGCTACATCTGTAGTTATGGTTCAGCTGATCTAAGTGCACATTTCGTTAAAAAAATGTGATGAACGTCGATGAAATCTTTAAGTGGTTTAATATTATATATTTAGTTTTTGAGAGGGTTGAAATGCTATGATGAAATGGAGGAAAACATCACTTTCTGTTGTGTGTGTATATATCCGTGTGAGATTTACTGAGCTTTCTGTTAATACCTTCTGCAGAATCTGACAGAAGACGTGGTGCAAGACGATCACCAGACAGGTATTCCTCGAGCAGTGTATTATTTTAATACGTTTTATATTCAGTACTTGCAATAGAAATGTAGACTAACGCCTTACAAGATGTTTACTGGCAACACCTGTGGCATTTTTAATTTCAGTGTGGATAGATATTGATCTATCCCTATAGCTATTCTCTGTTTGAATATCTATACTTTTATCGATGATTTCTTCTTATTAATGAAGTAATTAATTGTATGGGTCTAATTTCTTTTACTTCTGACGTATTGATTAACCGTTTCCACTTGCATTACGTGTAGATGAAAATTGGCCAGCATATCCTTCAGCACAAGAGAAACCCAAAACTTTGCAATACCCCTCTCCTCCCATATCTCTGGAGGGTCTGAGTGAACATCTCCTTGCATTTACCAAGACTCTTCTGTTTAGGGAGTCTGCGCTCGTGCAGTTCATCAGACTGCTTTAGCAAAACAATGCCACCACGGAAAAAGAGGAGGCCTGCCACAGGAGACGACCTCTTGGCTAAGAAAAGTAGGCACGATGGGTAAGTGACAATTCTGATATTATTTTCGTCTCCATTTCCTTAACTAAAGGATTAAGGAAACAGACAGACATAACCATTTTATGTTCACTTTTGTCATTCTTTCAAATGAACCCCGTAGCCATGTTAACTCCCCCTGTCGGCTAACTCTGTTTCTTTATTTTGACTCTGTTCATGCAAACATAGGCCAACCTAATATTTTAATTTTTTCTCCTTCCCCAAAATCGTATATTGTGCATTGAATGATTAGTCTGCAAAAAAAGTTTCCTCCTGATTTTTTGGAAATACCAGCAGATTTTTGTCATAAATACAAGCAGATGTCACCAGTTTGCCACAGCTCAAAAAGAAAGGTAAACGTCACTGTAGACAGCAGTGTTAGTTTTAACGGGATATCCACATAAATCTAACAGCCTTAACAAGCCTGTCTATGCTTTCCCAGAAAACCTTTTCTTGTGTTGTAGCATGCCAGAGATACGGTTTTGCTGCTTGTACTTTATACGTTTCCCAAGAGTGAATACAAAAACAATACTTTGTATGAAAGATTTATTTTTATTTTTTCTATAAGATATTTCAAAAGAAGAAAATAAGGTGGGGATGGGGTTGAATGGAAAAACAGTTTTGAGAGCAATGGCAAAAGGTGCATGTATCATTTATACAGTCAAATATATGTTTAGCAAAAAAGCACAGAATAAAACTTGGGTTTCTTACCAGCAGTGAATTAAGTACTAGCTCAAAGTGTGACAAAGTCGTAACATGGTATCTATAAAGAGTAAAACTAAAGTACATTTTTATATAAATAAATCTATTTTTATATTTGCACCAAGGTCCCCATATTTCAACCCCCCTCCCTTTTTTTTTTTTTTTAATTGCCTCAGCTAGCGATTCTCTCCCCAGCAAAACACCCCAAATCGTATTTAAAACTGATTCGGTAGGAGGGAGTGATCTTCTCCGAAGCCGCGCAATTTGGCATCTCGCTGCATTTAATATGTGGGTGACTCATATCGCAACACCCCTTCAACAGTTTTCCATAGGAGAAAAAACTGGGTACCCCGCGAGTTTGACTTTATTTGACCTGCTCCTCCAGAGAGGTTTTTCCTGAGCTGTAACAATTAGTGGACAATGTCACACCACATTCAAGGTTGTCGCAGCATCTTCAGCATCTGGAGGGAATATTCCTGTTTCTGGCGTCTTGTTGGGGGTTGAAGCCATCTATTCAATCCACATTCTCTCTGCTTAATACACAGAGAACCTTTAGGTATTCTTGTCCGCACCTCCTCCCATTCCTCATGATCAACGTTTGCGTTTAGATCGTTCCCACTGTTTGACGTCAGAATTGAGCCGTGCTCCTTGAGCATTTATTCATTTAAGATTGGTTACATTTTTAGTGTTTCCTTTAAAAACTGATTTTGTAGAGCTGCTTTGCACATTTAAGCAGCCATCCCACTAATTGGGTAAGCTGGAGTAAATCTGATTGCCAGCGTTGGGGGCCTGCCATTTGCAAACCTGTCCACTCCCTCTAAAAGGACAGTAAGTTCCAGCTTGTCTTTCAAAGTCACAGCTGATGTCATTCTGGGATTTCAGGTCCTGATCATCATATCTGAACGACAAAATCTTGTACTTCCGGTTTCACTGCAAGAGCGCAGTGTAACTTTCACTGCAAGAGCGCAGTGTAACTTTCACTGCAAGAGCGCAGTGTAACTTTCACTGCAAGAAGACTCCAAACCAATAGATACATTTTTATTTATTTATTTATTTTAGCTCCCCTGCTTCGGTTATGCACACAGATGTTGCACAATTTCTTTTATTTAATGATTAAGATTTGTGAGCCACAAATATGACCTATTTGTTTTAGTTATTTGTTCAATGTGCTGTCTCGCTTAACAATGATGGAAGGCGGCAGAACAGCATGTAGCATGCAGACATACATGTATCCTGTGACACTTTTTTAATATTCTTTTACTCATTTGTGATGCTGTTATAGTTGCTTCTGATAGCCGTGAGAGCTTAACTTCATAGAGCACAACAATACAGGTTATAGTAAGTGTATAAGGTTGTAATTATACCCAAAAACACCGGCGGCCGAAAAACGAAATACAAAAAATCAATTTAAGTAAACATACCTGTAGCGGCGTGCGCGCCGCCTGGAGCTGCAGGGCACACGCCTGGTGAGGAGACAGAGGAATTTGTTCTCTGAAGGCGATGGCCGCGTCACGCGAGTGGTTCAGCCATTGAGGGTGAACCACTCATGGCCACGCCTCCCTGTCTCCTCTGCTTCTCTTCTCCCCCTGTATGTTCAAGATGCTGCTCGGCGGTAGCGTGTGGGTGACATCACCAGATCGTGCTGCCGCCCGCCGGCATCTGGTATAATCAAGGCCTGAGGCACTCTTCAATGCATCATTATTGTGGACAGTCTCAATTAGGCTATGGCCCCGCGACCTGCGCTGCACGCGTGATGTCACCCGGCAGGTTCGCCCTCATTGGCTAAACCGCCAGGGGACGTGGCCTAGCACTCCGTCGCGAGTCCTGATCTCATTTCTCTTGAGAGCAGGAGAAACTGTCGGCGCAGCGCGGCGGCCCCCCCTCGCCGCGGGCCTGGCCCTTTTGTGCGGCGGCTCTTGTCCCTGCAGCGTCCGCAACAGCGGGCGCTGCAGTAGCCAGCGGGACCTGGCCGTAGCAGGTTCAAATCCGTGTACTTGATGCCCTTTAAAAAAAAATTTTTTTACCCTATAACCTTTTGCTGCCTTCCCTCTTGTAATATAATAAAACGCCCAAAGTTTTTGTTTACCATGGGAAAGTTAAAAGTAAAATACAAAATTATTGACATACAAATACATGTCCTGGGGTAGGGGTGGGGGGAGGTGTCGGGCAGCTACATTTACTGCCCTCTTAATACATACAAATAATAGTAACGTTTGTGAAAAAGAACAAAAATCTAATGGAAACGTTTAAAGTGACGAGGATGAGGAAAAATTAAGTCATTAGGAAATAAAAAATCTTCTCTGGTGTTTCTGGTCCCTTTGGGGAAATTAAATATGGCTGCCACCCAAGCCTCACTTCCACGGGCATCAGTGCATGACCTTGGCAGTTATTTGATTTTATTGCCACACAAGTTGCATGTATGCGTAAGTGTGGGGAAGGGGGGTGGAAAGGTAAGTAGCATTATTTATCTCCAGAAGGCCCCTCCGTTCTGATTCTGTAACTAAATAAGGGGGATAGGTTGCTCTTATGTCCAGCTGCAACATCTCTATAATCAAACAGAAGTGGTTTATTACTAATAGCTGAACTTAGATTTTCTTTGCATTAATTTAATGGAGCTATTTAGGCTTTAGTCTCTTCTATTAAAGGAAACATGCATGTTTATTTACCTGTCATGATGTTTTATTGTTTTGGGTAATGTTGCTGCGGCTTTCTCCATCTTAGACCTTTTTAATGGATCAGCCTTGGGAAACCTACTTCCCTGACCGAAATTAGGGCTGTGCCCTTATGATCTACAGAAAGTTGACGATTAGCTTTTGAGAATAGGTACAATCCATATACGTAAGAATGTTTACTCATTAGTATTTGATAAAGGAACAAGCCATTTAAGAAAAGTAATGTTGTTTTCTATCTGATTTTTAGAATGTACAAGAAATACGACTCTTCCAGAATAAAAGCAGAGGATGACACTTTTTCAAGCAAGAGGTGCTTAGAATGGTTCTATGAATATGCAGGTATGTGCCCACTTTTTGGAAGTAGATTATTCAGCCATTAAAACACTCTCGTCCTTATTTGCCGTGAACCCACTTCTTGGTGCATGGTAAGATATATATTTTTTCCCATTCAGTTGAGCTCATCTCCAGTACAGGAAGACTGCATGGTTGCATATTGCATAGGGTCTTTATCGCAAGCAGCGCTTCATGTTAAGGGAGATGATTTCTCCGTTGATGTATGAACACACGGCGGTATAAATTGGAGGTGGTTAATCTAGAAGGCAGCTAAAATAGTTTGCCAATAAATAATATAATGCAGTTAATAGATAAATGTTTAAAGATACAAGCTTTCTTCTGGCCTGTGTAGCTGCATTTAACGCATCCTATCTGCTTTAGTGGTAAATTCTATATACTCTGAAGCTGCTGTCCAGGTTGTATTTTAGCCCAACATCACCCATAAAGTCAATGGAGATGTTCGTCCAAAACGACCCTCATGGCCACTTTGAAATATATCAAATGTACCCCCTTGGTGTTAGACATGTTCTTGTGCTGCTTTGCGTTTGTGCTACAGTAGAACCTCTTGCCTGAATCTCGTTACAGGAACTGATGATGTTGTAGGCCCAGAAGGAATGGAGAAGTTTTGTGAAGACATTGGTGTTGAACCAGAAAATGTATGTCTCAACGTAATGTATTTTTTTAATATCACTTGTGAATTTACTAACAACTCTCAGATACTACTTGCTATGACAAGTTTGCACAACGTAACAAATACTGTATGTATTTATAAGACTCCAATTTCTATTCTGCATACTGTAATACTTTTATGGGAAATCACTTGGCACTGAATAGTATGTTTCCACATTCTTGACCAGTGTATTTGTGTACTTCAATCCCCTTTTCTAAGGAGTAAAGAACCAAACGGGTCACTTGGTCAAAAGAGGCTGATCATTCATGTGAATGTATACAGATGAAAGGCACGAAAACGGCAATATCATGAAGAGCCTCCCCATTTAACCCTTTTTATGCATTCTGTGTTTTTCTGTAGCTCCCTCCATCTTTGCATTAAACATTTTTTGCACCGTTTTCTTTCATTCGGTGCCAGTGAAAACACTTCAGGACAACATTTAGTCGCATTGGGGTTTGGCATCAACTCCCATGGACTTAATTGGCACTTGTGTATGTACTCTATTGAGTACTACTTCAGATCTTTGCCTATTCTCTCCCCCTGTCCTGGAGTATGAATCCTTTTGCAGATCTTTGTAAATCTGTAGACATATATTTTACCTTGTCTGTTTGAGGAATATTTCACTGCAAAGAAAAGAACTCTGGGACCAAGAAATATGTTTGGGGCTTCTGTGGCTATAATCACCCGTGAAGGAGATTTGATTTATTTTGTCATATGTGATATTAATAGTAAAACATTGTTGTTTTTTTTTCTACTACTTGGAAGCCCAACACAAAAACATAGCCCCCACCTGCTTTCTTGGCACATCTGGGGACATGTATTTAGATAGGCTTGGTGCAAAGTTGATGCAAATTTACATCACTTTCATATTGTCCAGATAACTACAAAGATGAATATAGTTTGCTCAGGATTTAACACTTCCGTTTTTAAAATAATTATTGGTAAGGATCAGTTCTGCGTCCCACAGTAATCCCCACCCCAATAAGGGAGGTGCAACTATTTAGGTGTAAATATTATAGAGAAACAAAGCTGAGAGACAGATACCTTATGTTATTACTTTTACATTATAACCCACTAGAGTGCATCTGCATAAATAGGTAAGTGAAGGATATTAAACTTGGCTTTTAATACACAATTTTAAAAAGTGATAACTATACACAAAAAGGAAATTTATGTTAAAAGGCAGAGCTGCCCAACAGCACTATATATAGGCAGGCTAATTGGTGTAGATGGGGTTCATAAAAAGTGAAGGTTTAAATCCAAATGGTAACTATCTAGTGAGTGAGGGCAAATGAGGGGGGATTAAAATGTTTCACTAGGGCAGTTGTTTACAACCCATGACTCTGCCCTCCCCGTCTCTCCCCCTCCCGTCGTCCCCGTCTCTCCCCCTCCCGTCGTCCCCGTCTCTCCCCCTCCCTCTCTTCCTCCCCCTCCCCCGCCCGTCGTGCCCGTCTCTTCCTCCCCCGCCCGTCGTGCACGTCTCTTCCTCCCCCTCCCCCGCCCGTCGTGCCCGTCTCTCACTCACTTCCCCACACACATCTCCTGTCTGGACCCGTTCAGGAGTGAAGCACTTGGAATGCGTCTCCCCCCTCTCCCTCCCTGCGCGAGCGCTCGCTGGCTGGAGCAGGCAGAGAGAAGAATAGCCGGGAATAGCTTCTTACCTCATGAGCCACCGGGTCACTGCTGCTTGTAGTGCCGCTGCGCTGCTGCTCCTGGGACAGCAGGGAGAGTTGTCCCGGCTCTTCCCCTCTGGCAGCCGCGGAACCCTTGAGGGGTGCTTGCGGAACCCCAGTTGAAAACCACTGCACTAGGGTGTATCCCCCTACACATCGCCTGGACTGCTCAACCAGCAGCGTGTAATGCCTAGCATGACGCTGACCCAGATGTCAGTACAGCATTGATATGTGCTTCAAATATAAGTAGATCGTAACTGCTCAATGTAGAGAACAACCGTGTAGTGGATAAGAGGAACTAGTGTAAGTTTACTATAGCTGCTAAATGAGAGCTCAGAACTCTCCTAACGTACCTCGCAGCCGCCACAGACCTCATGTCAACGAGTACTCCGACTGTGTCAGACGTTCGTTCGTGAGCTGAAACAGACGTGACGAACATGTCACTAGTACCTTGACAAAGCTCCTAGAACGGAGCAAAACGGCTATCGTGCTTGGGAGTTCGGGCATTGGTTGGTAGTAGGGGGAGGTACCGGTGACATGTTAGTCACGTCTGTTTCAGCTCACGAACGAGAGGTGCAAATCTGACACTTTGCATTAACTACCAATATATAGCTCCAATGTGTTGTGCCAGTGCGTCAGCCTGTGCGATTTTGGGGAGTTTCAATTGGAGGAGCTTGATGAGACAGATTATGAGATATATCAAACTGTGTGTCTGTTCAGTAATGTTTTTATGTTGTCCTTGCATAAAAAATATTGCTATGTCCTGAGGTGGTATACATTTATCTGGCTTAACAATTTGCACTTTTATGTTGAAGCCTCCCTTGTTTTTAAGAGAAACAGCAGCAAACCATGAATTCATTATTGTAAAAAAACATATTCTATTGGCTTTACAAATGCAGTCAATAACAAGTGAAATTCATTAAACTATAAAGACCTAAAGTATAACCTAGACATGCAATACAGAGAAGGTGGTCATGAAATAAATCTGCTTTACTAATGTTAGTCAGGTAGTAGCTACAGTATTTGTATTCTTAGCGCACAGAAAAATGCGGTTAGGGAAAAGGTTTGGGAACATTTTTAAAGCTTCTTCATTTAATTCCAAATCTTCCATAGTAAAGATAAAATCTGAATTTCCAGAAAGCAGATAAGCTTGTTTGTTTTAAGATGTGTGGCATTAATTACCTCCCTGTGCCTCAGAGAAGCATGTTTTTGTATGCGTTTCCTCAAGTGATTACTTTGTGTTCTGTTCCCTTTTCCCACAGGTAGTAATGCTTGTTCTAGCTTGGAAGTTGGATGCACAAAACATGGGTTACTTTACTTTACAAGAATGGTTAAAAGGCATGACATCCTTACAGTAAGTTTATTTTTACTCCGCTCAGTTTTAATTTGCTGCTGCTTTCTTTTTAGGAAGGTTACACTTTCTAATATCTGTACATGAACTTGTTAGAATAGTCACAGACAACTAATGAAGACCGGGTCTCGACCAATCACATTGGCCCACACGCGAGGGCTGGACCAATCGCAGCACGAGGGCTAGCCTGTGGTGGCCAGTGCAGGCTGGGGGTGTGACCGTGCAGGCAGGATGGGCCACAGGGGAGGGCTTAAGTGAACGGAGATGTCAAACCAGTCACTTGGAACAGCGCCTACGGGCTCATACCCTGCAACTGTTCCCCTGGCCGACTGGACATCTCCTGCAGGGATTGGTGACTCAGTGTTTGGGGCAGATAAAGGCTCCTCTCTTTGGACCAACGTCTCCCAGACCTGAGGGCCACCCATCCCAACTCTCCCTTTGTCCCCTTCACTATACCCCCTTCTCGGCTAGCGAGAACCTGGTTCCCTTGATGTACAGGCTGGACACGTGTATTACTAACCTAGCACAGCAAGGGTATGAAAAAAATACATTTTATAGTGAACACCAAACAGTACATTACATACAGAGTTACCAGATACATTCATACATGGCAAAATACAGGTTTTTGAGTCAGACGAGTCACATAAGATGGATCTGCAGAGGAAATCCTGCAGATCCATCCAGATAGGGACAATGGCTGGGTTTAGCCTTTAATATGCTGGCCATTTTGCCCCTGCGGTCATAAAGCTTGGTTAGGAATAAAGAACCAGTTGCTTTTTTACGCCACAACATCTCCAGCAATATGAAGGATATATAAATGGCCAATTATTTATTTCAAGACTTTTTGTAAGTCAACAAATCGTAATTTATTACAATGTTCTACCATCATTCTCAAATATGTATTTTCCTCTGTAAAACAAGCTTTCTGCTCCAAATCAGCAGCAGCAGTGGCGACCAATTGTAGGGACAACGTTTATATTGCAATGAGAATATCTTTGCAACAAGTATGTCATGTTTTTCTATTAGTTATGAAATGCAATTAAGATCTGCTCTTGGATAGGAACGGTTACAGTGCAGCAGGAGTGGCCCACCCCAGTCCTCAAGGGCCACCAACAGGCCAAGTTTCGAGGTTATCCCTGCTTCAGCACAAGTGGCGCAGTCGTAATGACGGAGCCACTGATTGAGCCATCTGTGTTGAAGCAGGGATATCCTGACCATGACCTGTTGGTGGCCCTTGAAGACAGGAGTTGGCCATTCCTGCAGTACAGCTTTAATAATTGGCCTTTCAAATAATTTTGCTTCAAAATGTAAGGAATAAGTATACAGAGAAGCAAATTTGACTGGGGAAGCAGCAAAGATTAATCTGTGGTGTCGCAGCTTGTTTGTCCATGTACACTGTAATCTGCTGATCGTATATTTATACTAAATGTAATAAGCAAATGTTTTATTGTATACATTTTCTTTCAGATGTGACGCAACTGAGAAACTACGAAATTCCTTGGATTACTTGAGATCTTTATTAAATGAGCCGACTAATTTTAAACTTATTTATAGATATGCTTTTGATTTTGCACGGGTGAGTAATGTTTAAAATCCGCAGGCATTTTCTGGCTGAAACAAACTTTTTGAATACAGTGGCAATTTTTTTTGTTGAGCATTAGAACAGGTTGACATTTTTCTGTATTCCGCTTTACTCTGTGACATGTAGATCTTTGTACAGACTAAAATGGGAAGTTTTTTGTAGTATTGTCGGGAAGGATTTTTTAGCCCATCTATCTCTATTCTTTTGACTTGATTTGTCACAATCTGCTCTCCCTTTATTTTACGCATTTGCCATTTTTTACACACCAAAAACAAGGCACCTGCATCAAGTGCCAGTACGGGTTATTGCACCTGTTCTGACGTAAACTCACATTCAACTTGAATGGGAGTTGACGCCGAAACTGGTGCGATAACCTGTACCACCGGCTCTTGACGTATTTGCCCCTATGATTCTTATTTTTATGCTGCAGCACTTTCTTGATGAGCTTTGTTTCGCTTTAATATGTTTTTGGTAAATGTTTGTTTCCTCTCATAGGGAATAGTGATTTTCTATTTATTTAATAAGGCACTGAAAAAGGGTTGCTTTCTTCAACCAAAAAAAAACAAATTGATGCAAAGTTTATGGCACGCCAGAGGCCCAATTTGATGTACCAGGTACGTCATGGAGAAATGCTCGTTTTCCAGGCTGATCTGATGCCGTCAGCCGGAGGGCAGTGGCAGTCATGTGACTGCTGCTAAAACAATCACATGACCGCAAATGCCAGCGTTCCGGTGACATTTGAAAAAGTTAAGAATGTTTAGCACTCAAAATGATATGGAGGGATTGTGCCTTTGTTTTTTTTTTGTTTTTAATACCACGCCCTAATGATGTTCAGGCAATGCCCCAAGAGCAGGCATGATGATTTTTGCCTTTTTCAACAGGAAAAGGATCAACGGAGTCTAGACATGAATACAGCCAAGTGCATGCTAGGCCTCTTACTAGGAAAAGCATGGCCTCTGTTTCCAGTGTTCAATCAGTTCTTAGAGGTATGGAAATTAAGTGGAGTATGACACTTTTTTTCTAAGGTTACAGTCAATAGGCAAATACAAAAAATAAATGTCTACATATCCAACAAAGATTTCCCAAGCCTGTTGCACTCTCTCCCTGGACAGAGTTTTGCAGTCCTTAGAAAATGTAGTCGACATTTGTAACCCCTCTGCACTACACAGTTCAATGTGATAGGACTTCTTTCCTTGGCAGAGACTAACATTTATTTAACATCGCTAGGGAATATTCACTAAGCTTCAATACCATGTTAACTGCCTTTCTAGTGAATGGCGGTTAAGGCGGGATGGACCTGTGGTCCCCTTTATTGGTGCTACTTGAATCCTGACCACAGTTTCTTCAAATTATAAATGGATGATCCCAGCAGGGAAGGTGATCCCAACGGGGAAGAGAGAAGCGGAGCACAGCCGCGCACATGAGGGGTTAATCCAGGACTACAGCAAGTCTGTTAAACTCTTTAATGGATATGCGACATCATGGTACAGACAGGCAAGAATAGTTCCTCTTACGCGTTTCACGCCTTAGACGGCGCTCCGCCTAAGGCGTGAAACGCGTAAGAGGAACTATTCTTGCCTGTCTGTACCATGATGTCGCATATCCATTAAAGAGTTTTTTAACAGACTTGCTGTAGTCCTGGATTAACCCCTCATGTGCGCGGCTGTGCTCCGCTTCTCTCTTCCCTGCTGGGATCATCCATCTGTTCATACCGCGTGATGCACGCCCACAGAGAAACCACAGGACACCATATGTGAGTAACCACATATCATTGATTTATGTTTGGTTGCTGCTGAGATATCATACGCAGGATTTAATTTTGCCTTTGAGACGCAGTCCCAATAGGAGGTGACATCAGTGGGAGTTGCCTCATTTACCCCCATCTGCATCACCTACCAGGATTGACATGCTTCTCTTTACATATGTGCATACCTGTGTATCTTGCAGCACTCACCAAGACTTTGGTTACCTGTATTATGATTTTTCTTCATTCAAGTTATCCAATTATGTCGTGTATTTGACTAGTGACCTTGTACATTGGAGCACTGTATGTTTATAGAACTTTGTTCTTTATGTAGTCATCAAATTATAAAGCTGGTGGAGGTTGTACTAATCAATGGTGTGATTAGGGTGAAGAAAAGTGAGCATTTGCACACATGGGAATCATGTAAACACAAATCTGTAATGGATCTGCTATTCCTGAGGGCAAAAATAAAGTTATGCAGAAATATTCAGTGGGCAACAGCTCTACTGGATATTTTTAAGTCTTGCAGATAAGTTTGTGCACTTCTGTAGTCATGGTTTAACAATTCAACAAATCTCAGCCTAAAATAAAGGATCCGGAGAGTTACAGTATCATGGGCTCTCCACATCAGTCGATTTGTATTCCTGTATTACTAAATCTTCTATATTGGCTATATTTTCATGGTGCTTGCTATTACGGGACTTGAAATGAGAATTTGAAAGGCTGTCACAGAGAGGCTGTACGCCACTGCTTACTGTGTGTGTGTGAGTGTGTGTGTGTGTGTGTGTGTGTGTGTGTGTGTGTGTGTTGTGTGTTGTGACTGAATGGACTGGACTGGACTGGACTGGACTGTTTGGTAGGTAGGTTTTTTATTTTTTTTCCCCTGACATCTGGTCTGTTGACATCTTGCTGACTTGATGAGCACAAAGGTCAGCTTCAAAAAGTTACTTTGCTGCCACTATATTACGTATAAAATTTTAAGGGTATTTACATATTTTTGGACACTTTTAGTTTAACGCCACTTGTTAACATACACTGGAGTTATAATAGAGTTTAAAACATAATATACCTGCTGTATAATGTTATAGTTACTTCATAATAGGCCCAAAATCCTAAATACTTAAATCTGTACTGTATATAATATGGTATATGCATACTGCTGTTGCTAGGGCTAGTTAAGGTTTCATATAAAGCTGTGGAAATAATGCTTCAGTGATTTCAGGCCTCTGTTTTACAGTATTTTAAAAGTTATAAAAGCAGCTATTTAAGAATTACCCAAACGTTTATTTTTCACTTTTTCTTTATATCAATGTATCTTTAAAACAAGAACAGAAAAACTCTCAATTTGTTGTAGTTAATCGTATCAAGTCAGGACAAAAAAGACACGATAAAAGCACATTGTAAAAATATTTTTGCATGTAACACAACATCCTTTAACGGCATTTTTGAGATGATGTACCATTTGTAATTTTGTAGATGACATTGTAGCTGCATTTTTTTTTTTTGCCTGTAAGATTACACTGTCTATTAGACTTTATGATCTATATCAGTGGTTCCCAGACCTTTTTACATTGTGCCCCCCATGCTAGAAAATACTTTTTTGTTTTTCTGCTTACCCCTAATTAATACATTTATTGCCTGCTTATCAGACTATTCCTAACAAAACAGTTTGACCGATCCAAAGCTGTATAGTGTCCTGAACACGTTCTTAATAAGGTCCAAAACTGCAGTGTGTGCAGACTGCATAGGTGGTGTAGCTGTCAATCACTGTGGGAACTACCAAAGTCACGCCCCACAGTACCTTGCTGCTGTGAATGCAAAGGATTGTGGAGCAACTTTAAAAGCTCCTGCTGTAAGGGACGGCTATTCCACGCACGCTAAGGTGCAATTAGTGCTCTTGCTAAGGCTGCGGCCATGCTGCCATGACGCGTACTCATGCTTGGTGCGCTCACTGTAATGTTATCAAATGAGCATGGCCACGCTGACGCTTCATGTGCACGTACGCTCGGCAATGCTCAGCACTTGGAGAGACATGGAAAAGTGATTTACAAGAGCTCAGAAGGATCACATGACCCTTCAATAACAAATGACAGAGCACCTGTTGCATACACCAATCAGACAGAAGCCGTCAGCCATCCAATCACAGCGCAGCACAATTCTGCATGTGACAGGTAATCTTTTGACACACACCCGATCCAGTCAATGACATGCCCCCTCCGGTAAACGCCACGCCACCCCGTTCGCGCTCGCAAATGTAAGGACAGCCCAGCACTCATGCTTAGTGGGT
Source organism: Ascaphus truei (assembly GCA_036426205.1). Classification (NCBI taxonomy): domain Eukaryota; kingdom Metazoa; phylum Chordata; class Amphibia; order Anura; family Ascaphidae; genus Ascaphus; species Ascaphus truei. Next base: position 56,620 of record WSYH01003113.1, read on the forward strand.
TGGTGACGTCACCGCTCTAAAGCATTAGTACGCGTGGCTGCAGCCTGTGTGCAGTCCCGACGCACTATACTACCTGGGATCCACCATTTACATATTTTTGGGGCAAACCCCTTGGAGACACCTCACAAATCTCTAGGGGTTCCCGTACCCCCTGTTGGGAATGGCAGATCTATCTAATGTTTGTGTGTGTATTTAAATTATTTTGTGTAGCCACTGTAACAAATGAAATAGGATTGTTTCACTTTATACTTTTGTATTGCTAAACTTAACATTTCAAATTTGTTATTGTTGCAGCAATCGAAATACAAAGTGATTAACAAGGACCAGTGGTGTAATGTATTAGAGTTCAGCCGGACGATTAATCTTGACCTCGGCAATTATGACGAGGATGGAGCGTGTGAGTAAACGTTCTCTCTTTGTATATTTTGCGTTCAAAAGGTATGATATTAGTATTCATTTTCTTTTTCTTTTTTTCAGGGCCAGTGTTGTTGGATGAATTTGTTGAATGGTATAAAGAGAAACATGTGGCATAAGAGTTTTACTATGCATAGCAGCTGAAGAGTCATTGTTAACACACTTATGTCAACCATTAGCCATAAATTGCTGTTTGTATCAAAGCGCATGTTGCTTTTTTGCACAGTATTCCTCCTGCTGGCATCCCTGGGTGTTTGACAGGCCAGCCATGCTTTATGTGTAGCATTGTTCTCTTTAAAGCAGGGGAGAGCAATTCCCGTTCTCAAGGACCACCAACAGATCAGGTTTTCAGGATTTCCCTGCGTCAGCGCAGGTGGCTCAGTCTTAGACTGAGCCACTGATTGAGCCACCTGTGCTGAAGCAGGGATATCCTGAAACCCTGACCTGTTGGTGGTTCTTAAGGACAGGAGTTTGCCACCCCTGCTAAAAAGGCTGCTTTGCATTTTGTATTTACACTACAGATTGGTGAAATTGCCAACGTCCTCACTGTGATTGTGTATATTGCTGTCAATTTTGTATATGCTTGTACATAAATGCTTCACTTAGAGATTATTTCTGCCGAAACGTACTGTAAAAATGACTTTCTGGCATATTTGTAGTCACTTTTATTTCTTTCCAAGGAACAATACTGAAAAACTATTTGGGGATGGCTACGTAGAGCAGCTGTTGCCAGTTTTTGCATCTCTTAAGTCCGGATTTGGAAAGCCTTTCTTCACAAGTAAATGCCAAATCATCACTTTGGTCCACAGATTTTCTTTTTAACCCCTTTACTGCCAAATGGGTTAAAACAGCAGTCCACAAATATTTTTTAATCTGCATACAAAATGCAATCGTATTGGTTCCTACACATTACTGTTTATGGTTCAGTGCAACCTGTATCTTGAGGAAACACAGAATCCAGGAACTGTTGTACGTTTAAAATCTTACCGTTCATTCTTAAACATTTAGAGCCAATTCTTCTAAATTGATAGAGCATTAAAAGAAAAACTACTTTAGAAAGTATGGAAAAGCGGGTTTGTTAAAAGGATGTCAACAACAAAATGTGAATTGTAAATTAAAATGGATGGATTGTTCTGTTTTTATAGGGGCAGGATTTATCTATCTTGAAGCTTTAAGCTTTACTATAATATCCTGCAATAAAAAGCAGCACTGATGGCCACACTTCTCCTAATGACATTTAGTTAAGGGTTTCTCGTAAGCAACACTGACGTTATGTAATTGCTAGGGTGCTCCATACTGTAGGTTCATAATACCAAACCTAAAGTAATTCTAAAACTATAAAGACTACAGAAAGTACAGCCTTCATTTTTTGTTAATTTTTTTTTTTTACTATCCCTGTGACAGAACTTGGAAGAACCAAACTAAATATGTAATTACTACTACAGTTCTACAATTTACAGTTTGATCTCAGAATAGCTGTTTTTGTAAATGTATTTTTCTGTTTTCCAAGTGTGCTGATGAATGTAATGCAACATCTTGACTCAACAGTGCATTAAATTCACCTAAAAAAAAAATTTGATTTTCTGTGGAGGGACCCTTCAGATTTTTATGAGGAGGAACCCTTACATGGTGTTGAGAAACACCGATGTTGAATCCTTTTCTTGCCAAAATGTCTTGTGGTGCTTTTACAGCGATCACATGACACTGAATGCCGCCTCCTTGCTACCCTTAATAGAAAACCCAAGTACTTCTCTTCTGTGCTGATCGCCGCATCTGCCCTCTGGGATGTGCTGTTGTGATCAGCTTCAACAGAAATAAACGTGGTGCTGTTTTGGCAACAACACCAGATACAAGGTTACTGGCTCTTCTACCTTTCTGAAATTGGGGCACCATTGAGGTTAAAGGCTTTGCAAATATCAGACTTCAGCTGATACTGTTGGACAGCTCTGTGTGACAACTCCGATGAACTTCTTTTAAAACATCACTAGTTGTAAAGTTTCTGGAGAAAGTCGTGGTTATTTTCAGTTGTAAAACTTTGATTTGTAGAGCGATTAAACAGAATTTTTAGGCTCCTTTAAAGAAAGTAGGCCGTGTAGAAAAATAATGTAGAGGTGCATTCACATTCAACCAAGGGGAAAATTAACTTTTCTAATAAAACCCTTACCTTTCATCTGTATATTTTCAATGGCATAATTTTATATAGAAACAAATTCAAGCAAAACAAATGAATTGTTGATAGAATCAGGGATGGGAATTTCCCTGATGTCTGTGTTTTCCAATGCTGAGTGAGCTGTCATTGACAGCCACAGCTGGTCGCAGTTCGCCCAATCCCGCTTTACTATTATTACATCAAAGTGGTGACTGACAGAACTGTGCTGCTTATTGTAGTGCTTGGGGGGGGGGGGCACAGGTGTCTGAGGGTGAGAGAGGCGGAAAGCGAATTACTGTGTCTGCCCCTGCTGTGCCCATGAGGTCAGGAATAGGGGAAGGGGTGCCAGTGTGCCCTGTGTGTGTTTCACTGATGCACACACTGATAAAGAGCTGTTAACAAGGGGAGAATTTTTAGGACCCAAAGTTGGTGGGGGGGGGGGAGAAAGAAACACCGGAACAGGTGGCTCCTAAAAATTCTAGCTGGCGCCTAAGTTTAATATTTTTGTCCATCCCTGATACATACAATAATTTATCGATAGACACCCCCCCGCCCTTTATCCAAAACACATTGTTGCGTTAGCAATACTCTGATGCTGTCCGACTGGACAACATAGTTTGTTAAACTGAAGGTACATGGTATATACCATCTCTACCATTAGTAATTTTGAGATGCTTAATAGCTTTGCAGACACAATACTGTATGTTATGGTGGGTAAAGAAATGACAAAAACACCCCACTTTACATAGCGCACCAAAGATGAATTACCCATAAGTGTATTTGCATGTCTTCAACAGGTCCACAAACCTTTGATTTATTCTGTTGACACGGGATACAGTGGTTAAAATGCTGATGCATGCTGGCTAGCGACATACACATGAGGAACAAGTAGATGTGCCACTTTTTTAGTTTTCTATCCATTTTATAAAGTGGATTCCGTAGAGCTTTTGTCTGCTGCATTACACAGCTAAGTCTGGGACAAGGAAATAATCAGCGGACCTTCCTAGAGGCGGCTATTTCATCGTTTTGGACTCATCAGTTTGAGCTTGATCACTGATTTGCATTGTGAAGCAGGTAGTGGAAGCGGCAGACACAATATGGTGGATAAAGTGACACGCCTACAGGATGCTCATTTGAATGTACCCAGATTCGTTAGCAGCAGCTTAACCACTGTATGACGTGACAGGTGAATATGGCAAATTTAAAGACCTCTGGAGAACTTATAGAAATTAATAAGTAATCAATGTTTGCATTTAATAGTTTTGTTAAATGCATAAAGCACAATTACAGACATGAGATACTTTGCAATACTTGTACAGAATCAGATCTGCCTGAGAAGACTGCAGCAGCAACAACTTTATAGTTAGAGGGGCTTATTCTGTATCTGCCGAAGCGGCCAATTGGGCCCTTTGCGCCCTAAAATACCCATTTGGAGATTTAAGGCCAAAAATGGTCTGATCCGCAGCAAAGTAATCAAGAATAAGTTTTACAAGTAAAAAAGGATCAAAAGGGAAAGTAAAAGCAGTTTATTGTGAAAAATAAATAACTGGCCAAGTCAAGCTGAACCTTTTAATCATTTAATCTATACGTTCACAGGGAAAAACAGGCTCCACACCCTCTGCACACTTGCACCTTACTTTACTTGTTGTGACAAAATTGTAATATGTCCTCTTGCATACATGGCTTTTTGGGTAACTCTTCCGAAGTCAAAATACACTGTATTTTTCTGGTGCTACAGTATGACTAATAAATAATCCAGATAACCTTGAAAGCCGTGCACTGACCAAATATCTGGGATAGTGAAGGACAATATGTTTGATATGCAATAATGTCAGTACTTTCCACAGCACTTAAATAATACTCTTAAAGGAATTTAGGTGTCAACATATTATATTTTTAACAGTGTTTTGGATATCCAGTTTAATTTGTATATTTGGGATCAAAGTGCTAGGGTAAATCACACATTTCTTTGTCAAGAGATGTTTTTTTTAGTTCTAATGCATTGTAAGGATTTATATTTTAATGTATCCCTATTGACATGCACATTAGACATATTTGGCAATAGATTTATTTCTGGTAAGAAAAAAGCAAATATAGTATTTGAATTGTAAATTCTGATTGGTTATTAAAGTAATATGTTAACCCAGGGGTAGCCAACTTCAGTCATCAAGGGACACCAACATGTCAGGTTTTCCAGATATCTCTGCTTCAGCACAGGTGGCTCAATCAGTGGCTGTCACTCGGCAAACTGCTAAAGCAGGGATATCCTGAAAACCTGACCTGTTGCCGACCCTTGAAAACTGGAGTTGGCCACCCCTGTTTTAACCCTTTGAGTGCCAGAGAGGCGGTGACATCGCCCCTCCAGCACATTGCAATTATGTGAGCGATCGCAACGTCACCGTGACACAAAAGGAAGAGCCGTTCCTCATCTGGTCAGATCGTGTTCAGCGCTCCTGATCGACTCAAGCAAATGGGAAAAAGCCCATGACCGTGCAACTATGTCATGGGCCCTTGGAGTACCAGACGTCCATAATGTGCTGGCTATGTCATATGTCGCTCAAGGGGTTAAAGAGGGCAGAGTCGATTGAAGACGAAGTTGTACAGATGTAGCCAGACTTGTTGTTTTCCGCAACGGCGCAAGCTGCAGTGACGTGACCACGGTAGTCCCGGCGTTGGAGTTTTAATGATCAGGGGTTCGATCTGGAAGTATGGACTCTATGCAGCTCTACTGCGCTAGACACGGTCTCCTGTGCTGCAGATTCGCTTTTTTGGCTGTGGCTCTGGAATCAGTAAGCTTGGTTACATCTGTATTTAGCATACTGCCTGATAAGTGAGCCGTTATGGGGTCTTTCTTATTTATTTTTTGCAATTCTGCCCAACCAGGATAACTGAATAAATTATTTCAGTGTCACACAGGCCTTCAGAACTATGTTTCTGCCACTTTTTTGTACTGAAACATTTGTGCTGCTTTCTACTGATATACAGTACAGGGGCGACTTCAACCTTACTTTTGTCACTATTCTTTCATTTTCACACGTCCCAATTTTTTACAAATATATTTTTCTATTTAGATAGGCTCCAGTAGTCCGTCAGATAGAGATGGACCTGATCCTATTGCAGGGTTTTGCCCCTTACCAGAAATTGTACATTCCTCAGTGTGTTTGGTTCCCAAAGAGTGAAACGATTTAAAAATGGGCATAATTTGTAGAAAAGAGAAAAAGTTACTGACACCCCCCCCCCTCCCACTATATTTATCCAATGCCAGAAAATACTACAACTAAACAGTCTACTAGTTTATTTTTTCTAAATGTGTGTGTATGTATATGTGTGTATATGTGTGTGTGTGTGTATATGTGTGTGTATATATATATATATATATATATATATATATATATATATATATATATATATTTCAGTTAAGAATTTTTTAATACATGATATACAGAGAACAGTGTCAGATTATTGGTAACACTTGAGTTTGTATTGTATCCAGCAAAGTGTTTTTGGCAAACAGAGTAAGATCAAAAACTAAAACATTGGGTATTTTTTTTTTTGCTTCATTTTATTCAGTTTTACCATTTATAGTTACATTTAATCCACGTTAATTTCCAGGGGTAGGTGTGTGTCCTGTAAAGCGTTGTCCTCGTATATTATTAATGAAGACTGAGAAATAATGTTTTGATATGTACAGTATATTTATTAATTCCTAATCTGTGAATACATAATTGTCATATGTAGTATAATTTCTACCTACAAAATAGCATATTTTTTCCTTCCTCCCCCCCCCCCCCACCCTCACCCCCCACAATAGCTTTTATTAATACTGTATCTGCTGCAGTGACGTTTCAACAGTCTAAAGGAAAAAGTTAGATGCCCTTAGATTTTGTTTACTTCTCATTTGCACATGCTGCATATCAGGGTTTATTCATCAAGCAGGCAGCATTGAGTTAATGAAGCCATCCATTATTTTCTACACCTTGTTGTCTATGCTTTAACCCCTTCTTTGCCAGAAACCCAGCAATGCATTGTTTTGCCTGCCCCTCTGGCTGCAAAAGAGTTAAATTTAACAATGAATCTCCGATACTAACATTACCACAGGCCGATTTTAACTGATGCAAAAGGAAATGAGAAGTACAGTAATAGAGAAGTGAAGGCAAGAGAAACATACATTTGTAAGTATTGTCTTGTGTGTCAAGTAATTGCTCTTCTGAACTGTCTTCTTAGTCCATATAAACCACTTACAAAAGTGGAGCAAAATACATTTTACCTTGAATACTGTGCATTATAGCTTTTAAGCTTTTATCTACCTGATTGATATAGCCCCATAATGATTTCTTTCATGGACTTGCATTGTAATACAGAAGCAGAAGAAACCACTTTGAAAATAACTGCATGTTGTGGGTGTAAGATATTTCTAGCAATGCTTTTGAATTTCAAGAGCACGTAATGAACTTCTCTCTGGGAATAAGTTATTGTGACCCCTTTTTTCCCCAATGTTCCTATAACTCCAATAGCTGCTACAATACCTCCATAAGCCTTAGAAGTACTTTAGCCTTATAAATCACTTATTTTGTTTTAAATAAAATATATAGATGGTTTTTTTTTTCAAACAGCCAACACAGTTGGTTGTCTGGAAATGCAACCACAACATTGGTTGATTTTATTGTACTCTGCATTAATTTCTTCTGACGCTGCTACTTTGCCTTTGTGGAAAGCAGTTTACCTACACCAGCGAAATGCTTTTGTGTGTTAAGTGTTTTCAGTGTGTACACAAGGTGTACAAAAGTCGTGTGACTCGAGGACTGTTAAGCTTTCCGATGTGATATCAGCAGCTTGGGTTCTGTTTTCAAAAGGAGCAAATGTAAAATTGTGTCCACAAATAAACTATATTTGTGATGATCACAAAATGTTACTTGCCGTTTTTTTTTTAATCATTCTGACAATGTGCTTATTTCTAATTCATACAAAATAAGACCTTTGCATCAAAGATAAATGTTGCACACCCATTATATACATAAAGATACAGTCTCTAGGTTTACTTTGTTGGTTTCTTTGAAATTCTGATTTTATTTTTTTTCATCTCAGTGAGGTCTTTGAAAATGTTGACCACGCTTGACCCTAGGCCAGTTTGCCCTAGTCTAGCATGTCGGCTTCACACGTTCTGTATAACCGCCTCAAGGGAAGGAGAAAAGGAAAACCGTTTGACTGTGGAGGAGGGCACTTAAACACACCGGCCCATAGTTACTAAGCAGTGTTATGCCATAAGACACCTGGCACAAAGGCACAGTATAGGCCATACAATGGCTGAATTGTATCTTATGGCATAGCATTGCTTGTTAAGTATGGGCCACAGCAGTGGCGGAACTACCATATGTGCAATCGGTTAGGCTGCACCATGGCCCACCACCTTTAGGGGCCCATCCTCCACGCCCTGGAACATTGTTCCGGCACTTATTTTACCGGGCTCCTAACATGGAAGTTGGGCCCAAGATATCAACACTTTGACCCTGGGAAACGAGTAAAACATAATAAGGCGCGTAAATAGAACGGGTGCAAAACCCTCGGAGAAGAGCTTTCCTGGTAGTTATTTAAAGTTAAAAAGTTTGGCCGATGGATTGTGAGATTCTAATGGTTCTGCAGATTAATTCAAAGCTTCTAATGAAAATATTGTGTTCAGGACTATCGGAATTCAAATGTTTAGGACGATGGTAAAAGTTGAAGCCATCTTCTGTTCCTGTTCAATACTGTTAGAAAATGTGGATAACCGGTGCATCAGAATATGAGTCCCAATACTGAATACGAGCAGTGACGTCAGTCATGGCGCGAACGACGCCTGTATTTATATCTGTTTGTCTGTTTAGTATTTATACACCTTGATAAAGGGCGCACGGACCGAAACGCGTAGGTGTGCGTTTTCTGGGTGATCCAGGGGTGATGTTTGATCCCTTCATTTAATAAAAGGATTTTTTTTGCTACCAATAGCCTCCTCCACCATGTGTAGGCAGTGCACTGCCTTTGTTCACCCATTCAATACTGTTAGAGCAACTTTTCTCCATTTAAAAAAAAAAAATATGTATTAGTCCTGTAAGAGAAGTAGTTTTGTGGTATGAGCGACTGAGCCAGCTTTGATTTTCCAAACAGGTGTAAGCATGACATTTCCTGAGTGGTTTTTTTTTTTGTTTTTTTTTAATATATCCCATTAAATACTGTCAATGTTCGTAATACATCATTTATTAAAGGCCTTATCCTTTTAGGCTTATTTTGTGCCAATGATCCTATGCAGTAGACATATTTTTCAAACACTGCTGAGAACAAACTTCCATGCAATGGTAGGTCAGGAGTTCTTTTGTCTTGACAGATTCAGTAAATTGCCTTACTGTGGAGAGTTTCTTCAGGGATCCAGCGGGCCATTACTTTCAGGTGGGTGCATTCTTAGCGGGGGTGTTCTGCTCCAGCTGTATAGGCTCAGTGGTTTCAGGCTTGTGTTGATCCATCTGCTTTTTAGGTGCCGCAAGGTCAACCATAAAGCAAGTGAAACTTTGTACAGTATGCAGTGCGATTTTCTTTATGCTGTGGCATACAGAACATGTTTAAAGCTGTGAATAACAGACCGTTTTCTGGGGGCACAATTCTTGATATAATTTTCAACGTTTTTCGAAAAAGCAGAAAATAGTTAATGGTAAGCCGAGATAAGTTTAGTTTGAGTGTATTAAATATATTGAGTTCTAGAAGCTTACTGGCATTCAATTAGCTTATGATAGGAGAGTTCTTGAATCCGTTAAAACAGAGAAACGTTCATGCTGCAAAAGCAGGTCTCCATCCATACAGAGCTAACCTCCGCCGAATAGGTTTGCATGTCAACCTTGTTATGTTATTGGTGGACTCCTTACTCACAGCAGCCTTAATCTGGAAAGTCGGAATATTGGCTCAAAACCTGATATCCTGAGTGAGTGTAAATATAGGAAAGCAGTGTAGCAGCTCCAAAACTAGGATACAATGTGCTGGCCTGGTGCGGAGTGTAATCATGCTGGTTTTTTTTTGTTTGTTTGTGTTTTTTTTAAGAACTTACTGATCCACCCTCCCCCCCTCCCCACCACCCCTAGGAAGATCTACATCGATCTCTATGGAAAGCTCTTTTATAGACCTACACTCTGCTGCAGTTCAAACCAAATTGAGACACTAGAATGGGAATTGCAGCAGGGTAAGAAAGTCTAGGCAGAGAGCATGAAAATTAAGCTGCTGTCTTTAGGGCATGTTTCCCGGAAGTCCAGAATATTTGAAACGTTAGATTAATGCCTCTTGAAAAGGGGTATATCAGACTTTAGATATTCAGTCAGGAGTTCCCTCTGTGAAATCCTAGAATTCCCTGTTGTCTCTCTCCAGTGGCTTACAAATCTCTATTTAGAGTTGCAACTGTGGTGGGAGGCACTAACATTGGGGCTGTTTCTTAGATCATGGGTAATTTGGAATGAGGTTGTCTTCACCTTGATGGGGGATGGAGCAGGTGGTTCTTCTCTAAACCCCCACAAAATCCCACCATTTTCCTGGGAGTCTTCCCATGAAAGCACATACTCTGGGAAGATGCCCCACAGGTAGGGGACAGGGTACGTCTGATGATGCAACCTGCAATCATTTGGTCCTTACCTGTTTGGCTTACATGGATCTTCTGGCAGAGGCTGTTACCCATCGAGTGAGGCAGGCCTGAGCCGCAATGGGTGCTCTACCCTTTGACTGGGCAGCCTTTGATCTTCTCTTGTGGTCGGGTGGTGGCCTCGATACCCTTTCTCCTATTCCTCCCGTAGGCGGGGTGAAAATACAATTGCAAATATGAGATCCTTTCTGGAGACATTTATTTTCTTTGCAGCTTTAAACTCTGCTGTATAATGAAGCTTTTCCCTCAGAAACAAGGCATGTGAATGGAGAACCTTTCAGCTTAGTTGATGTTAATGATTCTGGCTATACATGCTGAAGCTCATCTTTTTACCCTTTTTCTGCCTACAGGCTAAGTGTGTGTGTGTCATTTCGTCAGTCAGTGAAACAAAATGTTCCTTCACATCCTTATCTGTACAAATTATTGTAAGATGTTTAATCATGTTATTAATCTTTGCTCTGATTTAAGAATTCCCTTGTTCAACAAAGAATAACGATATAATCACAAAATACCTATCTTTATCACCCTGTTGGTTTCCTGTTAAAAGTTTTTCTCATCTCTAATACCTATTTTTATGACCCTGTCCTTTTTTCTGCTGTTAATTACCTATTGTCACTTTCAACATTCCTTTCTCATACCCTCTGCTTCTACCTCTGTGAAACACTACATTTTATTTGTAGTTTAGCAAATTGATACCACATAGAAGTTGTAATACAAAATTGAGTTTGTAAATCTCAGGAGTCAATCTAGACTGGGGTCTTTGGGGCTGGCTTTACATTGCAAATCACGGCCGCTCATCCTCCCCTTATCTTAACAGCATCCTGGTGGTTCCGTTGGTGTTAGTGTTATCACTTACTCCCTAAACGCTGCACCCGAAAAGGAAGCTGGCACAGACGGTGATATAATTGCATTGCTCTGCTACACATGGAATGCCAGATACCCCAACATAGCACTAAGTGTTTGGACCCTAATTTTAGCTTTGAGGTTCATGGCTAGTTCGTGTGTGTGTGTGTGTGTGTGTGTGTGTGTGTGGGGTCTCTGGTCTCTGGTGTGGTTTTACAAGTTTACTTGCTGCTTTGACCCGTCAGCACCTTTTACCATTAGTAGGATACTGTTACTAGACCAGTAACCTAATTGGGGGAATATTTGGACTTGAGTGTTTTTTTCCTTTCCTTTTTACAAAGTTACATAGTAGATGAGGTTGAAAAAAGACGTACGTCCAAGTTCAACCTATGCTAAATTTAGACAACAGATACTTTACCCTATATCTGTACTTATCGATACAGAGGAAGGCCAACCAAAAAACCCCAGTGTCATATCATCCAATGATACCTCATAAGGGGAAAAATTCATTCCTTCCTGACTCCAAGAATTTGCAATCGGATTAAACCCTGGATCAACATCCTTCCCATATATACATATTTGGTATATCCCTGTATACCTTTCCTTTCTAAAAAGATGTCAAACCTTTTTTGAACAAATCTATTGTATCTGCCATCCTCCATGGGTAATGAATTCCACATTTTAACTGCCCTTACTGCAAAGAACCCTTTCTGTGAAATCTCCTTTCCTCCAACCTGAAGGGATGCCCCTGAGTCCATTGTGCTGCCCTTGGGATTAATAGTTCATTTAAAATCTCCTTGTACTGTCCCCGAATATATTTGTATATAGTTATCATATCCCCTCTTAGATGCCTCTTTTCTAATGTAAATAAATCTAATTTAGCTAGCCTCTCATTAAATTAGATTGTCCATTCCCTTTATTAATTTGGTGGCTCTTCTCTGCACACACTCTAGTTCCGGAATGTCTTTTCTAAGGAGTGGTGCACAAAATTGTACTCCATATTCAAGGTGTGGTCTTACTAATGCTTTGTAAAGGGGCATAATTATGTTTACTTCCCTTCCATCCATTGCCCGTTTAATGCAGGATAAGATCTTGTTTGCCTTTACAACTACTGCAGGACTTTGGGCACTATTGCTAAGCTGCTGTCTACAAGCACTCCTAAATCCTTCTCCATCAAAGATTCCCCCAATTTATCCCCATTTAATTTGTAAGTCGCCAGTTTATTCTTGTATCCCAAATGCATAACCTTATGTATTTGTATTAAACCTCATCTGCCATTTACCTGCCACGTTTCCAGTCTCGCCAAGTCCTTCTGGAGAGAAATTACATCCAGCTCTGATTCTACTACCTTACACAATTTAGTATCATCAGCAAAGATGGAGACTTTGCTCTCAATGCCAACCTCAAGATCATTAAGAAGTTAATAATCAGGTGTCCCAGTATCGAACCTTGAGGTACTCCCCTCACGATTTTAGCCCAACCTGAAAAAGTTCCATTTATGTCAACCCTCTGTCTATCCTTCCACCAGTTTTCAATCCAGGTGCATATATTATTACTGAGTCCAATTTGCTTTATTTTGTACACCAACCTCTTGTGTGGAACTGTATCAAAAGTATTTGCAAAATCGAAGTAGACCACATCAACTGCATTAACCTGGTCTAAGTTCCTACTTTGTGCACAGAAGGTAACCGGCGCTCTCTAAAGTATGGTAATCATCTCTAATATAGTGGATGAAAATATGGATGGAAATAGATATTACCAATCAAGGGAACCCTTGTGTCTCCTTCTTGATAATACACACCAAGGGATCCCTCGTCTGCTGCTCAAACCCTTCCTGGGAGATATCCTTATTCTCCCATAAAAGAAACAAAGAATAGAGAAACAAGGGGAGCGCAGATCAGCGAAAAACAAAAATATACCACTGGAAACAATACACTCTGTATAGAAGTGGAATAGGTGAATTATTAAAAGGTGAAGTGGGATAGATAAATATCTCCAAGTACTCACACGGGCCTGTGTGAGCAAATGCCTCTCGGGGCTAAACTCTGCAGAAGGTCCTTTCTTGGAGTCACACGTGTGACTTTGTCCCCAATAGGGATTCCTAGTCACCAACTATATCATAGGTAAGATGCCTAGCTCTCAGGAGCCAGCGGAATCCAACAATGAGGCTAAACAAGGGGAATGTAGTTGTTAAACGAAAAGGGTAACTGCCCTCTATGCAAACAGTGTGGCAAGCTACTCCCGAAGTTACAGACAGAGCCAATTTGTATAGTATGCGCACAAAACATGGAGGGAGATTTTCAGTTGCCTGATTTTCTCTTTAAGAATTCTATTGAGCAACTATGGATGCACCAACTTCATCTGCCAAGGAAGAACATTTTTATTTCCTGGAGTCTGTCAGAAGGTGATGTGTGCTCATCTGAAGATGAAAGGGAGCTGAGGCAAGTTTTTCTTCAATGTGAACTCGGATAACCTTTTTAAGATAATAAATTAAGATCTGTAGATTTGAGGATAAAGAGGAGACGGCCTCTTCCCAGTACACTGTTCTGATACAAACATAAACCAACAACGTCCATTCAGAACCCAGAAAGGATACTCTATCTCTAGGAGATTTAGGCTTATATATCCTTTTGAGAAGGCGGATACTAGGTTTTCGCAGAACCTCAAAGTGGAAGAACAGTGATTCTGGTTGAGGATTAAATATCAGTTGGACCGGAATGGTGGAAGTGACATTAAATAACATTTTTATAACGGCTACTTGTAGACCAGTAGTAGCTATGGTGAATCTTTAATGAGCACTAAGTTCCTAGAAAAAAAAATTTCAAATTATTTCCTATACTTTGTCTATCTGGCAGACTTCCCAAATGTCATCTCCTTCGATCTGATTTATTTGGGAGCGAGAACAATTTTTTTTGTAGGAGCCTGAAGTGTTATTGGGTTAAAGAATTGGAATACGGATATGTTGTCTAAAATGAGGTTTTGTGCCTTACCCTTTTAAGGGTCAGTTCCTGTTCAGGATGGGTTTTTCATGCAATCTTGGAAGCATTCAAAGACAATAAACTTCAGTCACCTTTCCGAGACAAGACAGGTTGACTACAGAAAATTCTCCTGCCTGAGAGTCCAGGCAGCAGTTCAGAGATGATACAGCTTCTATTCGGGGGTCATAGGTTAAAGGTCACAACCTGTGCTACAGGCGGATTTACATCCAATTCCTTCAGGGAAAAAAGGGAGCAAGTTGTTTTCTCCAATCTGAGTCCTACAGGGTTTTCGGCATGAGGATCAGAGGGCCAATGCGTTGGTTGGCCCAGAGGGAGGCAGGATTTCTTGCTTCTGGAAGGAGTGGACTCGTACTACCTCAGACCCATGGGTTCTGAAAACGTTGTCGTTCATAAGCAAATCAATCATGCCTCATTCTGTGGCTTCTCGTGTACAAGGGGATATGGTAAAGAGGGAAGTATTGAAACAATCTATGGAGACTTGCATGTAGAAAGTGATCCTAAAAGTTCCAGTTAGCCAAAGAGGAAGTAGTGTGTTCTACTCTCTGGTACCAATAAATGATTGTTCCTTTAGAGCATGCCTACCATTTCAAAATGGAATCTCTGAGATGTGTAATTCAATCGGTAAAAAGAGGGGACTTCCTGACTTCAGTGGACTTAAAGTACTGTTACCTGCATGTGCCTATTCTGGAAGCACATCAGCAGTTTCTTTGCCTCACGATAGTGGACCACAATTTTCAATATTGAGTGGATACCGTTTTGGTCTTTTCAGTGACGAAGGACTTGCACAAAGCTTGTGATTGTGATCATGGCGAGATTAAGGCAGATGGACATTGCAGTGATCCCTTATCTTGGCAATTGGCTCATAAGCGCTCCCTCCTTCCAGGAAGCCATGTTCAGATTGTTCTCACTGTACGGAGATGCATGAGCATTTTAGGTCTGTTAGCTGCAGTAGAAGTTATCCCTTGGGAAAAACTTCACATTTAATCTTTTAAAACCAACAAGAGTGTATATATAGCGCAAACTAAATATCACCTTTAACAATTAGAATGTGACATAAACACAAAATAAAAAGTGAATAAGTGAAGAAAAAAAATCGCCATACAGGAGCTGCAACTGGTTCAGATGGTTCCCTAACATCACATAGAATAGATTACATAGGGCTAATCCAGCGCAAGGTACTCTGTGGTATATGAAAAAAAATGGAACAAAGCATACAATAGTGCAGACGTACTATAATCAAAGATCTTAAATAAATCCAACTTCCAAATGCCACACAGGAGAAGTGTTCCAAGTGTTATGCAGAAGAACACTGGGGAGAAAGATATATTCTGTGCTTATCCTCACCATTTACTGTGTTTTATTGGTCGTATGTTATATAGTGAAGTGAAAGTGCGCAACTATTAAATTCTAACACACACGTGAAGTGATTAGATAGTGATAAAAAATAAGTAAATTACGTGACCTATTTTAATCAATTCTGAATGAAGCGTCTGCAGCTGTGGTACCAGGGATGGCTCAGAGCACCCCCTAGAACGTTAGACAAATAGACAAAAAAACACAGCGCACAACGCTCATAGTGCATTAAATATATTAATTCAAAAATTCAATATGGTAAGTAATGTGCGTACATCAAGTTAATTACAAGTGAGCATGTTAGGGATAAGTTACCCATACACCAACAGATGTCATCAGTGGAAACCGGTTTGGATTTCACCAGCAGGAACCCTCTGTGGTGCCAGGTTCTGTAGCATCAAAAGGGGGGAGTCTTTAT
>WSYH01003114.1:0-17128 GCA_036426205.1 Ascaphus truei
CCAATACACAACCCACCCCCCCGTGCCCCCCCATATAACCCTGATTTTTTTTTTACACACACAATTAAGACCCCGTTGGGTCCGCAGGACCAATAATGCACCACGGGGATACCCACGGGTGTCTGGGGGCCTCCAGGTGGTCCCCGCGAGGCTCTGTGGGCCTCCAGGTGGTCCCTGCGAGTGTTCTTGGACCCCAACGGGGTCCATGGGTGGTCACCGCGGGTGTCTGGGGGTCCCCGGGTCATCCACATGCTTTGTTGGTTAATGGTTGAATTAATTTCTTGTTGTGTTGGTTAGTGCTTGTATTAATTGTATTTGTTGGCTAGTGTTTTAATTTATTGAATTGTGGTGTTTAGGTGTTTTTGAATGTTTATTATTGTGTCTTTTGTGCATTAATGTATTGTGATTAGGTGCCCATTGAGTGTTATAGTAGCTTATCATGCCCATATTATTATATAGGTATGATGTACCACTATACCACTCAAGGAGTACAGGGTGGGTATAGTGGGTTCAGGGTGGGGGGTTAGGCCTCCTGGGTGGGTAGCGGGGCAAGGTGGGATAACCCCTTTATTACTATAGCGGTTAGTAACCGCTAAGGTGATTAAGGGGCTAGCGGACATTAGAATGTATTCTGCTATGTATTTTTTCGGAGGACAGGGACCTGCAGTAAGCGGATGATGATGCCCTTCACATTGGCAGGGGTAAGTAGAACGATTTTTATTTACTTTATTTATGCTGCATGGCTAACGTTGTGATTAATAATGGGCAAATAATCTATTATCCTATCTGGATAATAGTTATTTTGCCCATTACTATACAGAATGTGTTTGCTGGGGGTGGGGGGCGGAGGGGGTGTATTGATTTAAATGTAGGCCATGTTTAACATACAGGGTTGGTACCGCAGGCCTGCGGGGACCACACGAGGACCCCCGGACGCCCACAGGGACCACCTCAGGACCCACGGGGGACACCTGTGGGGAAGAACCAGGGGCCCCACAGTTGTGCGGGCCCGGGGACCTGCAGGGACCACCCGAGGGCCCCCCAGACGCCCGTGGGAACCACCCGAGGGGCCCCCAGACACCCGTGAGGATGACCTGGGGATGACCACGGACACCCACGCGGGACCACCTGGAGGCCCACGTAGCCTAGCGGGGACCACCCAGAGGCCCCAAGACATCCGTGGGTAACCCCCGGGGTACACTGTGGGACCTGTGGACACTTGTCGGGACCACCAGGGACCCCCGTCGGCCTGTGGTATTAATTGTGTGTGTAAAAAAATAAATCATGGTGTTACAGTATGTTGGGGCACGGGGGTGGGTTTGTATTGGTGTTTATTAGATATTGTAATGGATTATTGGGGGCCTAGGAGGTGGGTAGTGGGCCTGTTGTGTGTGTGTGTGTATTTTTTTGTATTGTGGGTAGCGGGGGTGCGTGAAGGGGGTATTATCCCCAATGATGGGTGTTTAGCCGTATTAACCGCAAAGGTAATGAAGGGGTTAAGTCCACCCGCTACCCCCCCCCCCCCCCCCGCAAGGCCTAAACACCCACCAAGGGCCAAAAAACACCTTCACCCACCACCGCTACCCATAATAAGCCTGGCACGGGTGTTTAACCCCTTCATTGCCTTAGCGGTTAGCCACTAAGGTAATGAAGTTGCCTGTAAATGCCTTTTTCCTGCATCTGATTCATGCCGGGGGTCCCCGGTGCTGATATTAGTGGGTATCAGCTCCGGAGACCCCCCGGTATCAATCCGATGCAGGAAACATGCATTT
This sequence comes from Ascaphus truei, assembly GCA_036426205.1. NCBI lineage: Eukaryota > Metazoa > Chordata > Amphibia > Anura > Ascaphidae > Ascaphus > Ascaphus truei. The sequence goes on from WSYH01003114.1 coordinate 1,773, forward strand.
TATTTTCTTAATGCCGTCTCGCCGCTAATCGCAGCTTCTCCCCACCTTCTTGCCAACTTTTTGTGGCGGGCCGATTTGGAGAGGAAATCGCAATTCTAAAGTGACGATCAGCCGCGATAAGCTGATCGGGGCTTATAGAATTGATCGTGTTTGAAAAACTGTCGATCAGTGCCGAAATGTGGCTTATCGCCCCGCGTTTGGCGATTTTATTTATTTATTTTTCCCGGGGGGGAAAAACGGCGATTTTTGTCTTATTGTCAGCTTATCGGGGCTTACTGAATCGTAGTAGGCTGTGTTGGCGAGAAGCTGGCGATAAGTGGCGTATCGCTGCTTACTGCATGAGGCCCAAAGTGTCATTCAACAGTAATACTTATTTTCAACCAGAAGAGGGCACTTGAAGACTTATTTTTAGGTACCACTGTGCTAATTGTGGGTCAACTTCCTGTTTTAGGTTAAAGAAGCAATCCTAGCACCTTTTTTGAGATAAGATATTGTTTTAAAAATCAGGGTTGAAGCAGGGAGTCCCCGCAGCTGAACACAATTGATTTCAGCTCTGGGGAACCCATGCTTCCGGAGATACAAGATTAAAGCTCCAGCATCCAAACCTGATGACATGATGACACCGGAAGGGTTGTGACTTCCGCAGGAAAAGAAGTACCAGCCAGTACGTCCAAGATGGACGCCTCCGCAGGAACCAGCTGGGCTGATGCATCTTCACCTCTCTGCTGGGCTGATGCAGTCTCGTGGATCTCCCGGCCGGGAGCAGGCACCTCCGAATCCTCTCGGAGATCAGCCGCTGACGTCTTCCGCTCGGGTGGAGTCATCTCAAATGTCATCAAGGACGGTTGGCGGAGATGATGTTGCAACACTCCGGCAGGAGTACCGCGATGGAGCCTCCAGCCTCCACAGCCAGCACAGAGTCTGGTACTTGAGTCAGCAACTTCCAACAGGACGTCACACTCATCAGCGGGGACACAGGTGATGGTTCAGTCGGCAGTTGAGAAGAAGAGGGCTGCAGGGACTTTACCATATAGATACTAGCAGTCTGTAAGTGGTGGGCCCACTTGAGGAATTGTTACTTTTGACGCGTCTGGGACCATGCCAGTCGGAGCTGGGACAAGGAAGGGGTATATTGTGTGTGCAGGTGTCTGTGCTACCTGCTCTAGGCCAGATACCCCCTGTTATGCCCGAGCTACGTAGGCCCCGACTCCCACATAGCTTGTGGTTGCAATAGGGACTTGCCCTTAGACAGGGACACTGCTCCGCTTAGTACTATCAGTGTCAGGGACACAGTGAGACGCCACACGGTGACTGCGGTCCACAGCCAGACCATAGAGACAAAGCTAGGACGCGGCTGCGCTGGCCTTAGGTGATCTGGGACCAGATCACCCATCTATACAGAGACTCTCTTTATGGTGGGACAGTCCATGCGGGATCCACCCAACGTAGAGGTGGAGGCTTCGCGGTTCAGCACTTCGGATCCGTGGATCCCATCTTCATCAGCGCGCCCAAGTGTGGACACACCCGGCAGGTACCCAACTCACCAGTGCACCAACTCAACACTTTAGTGGGTGGGTTCGCTCTTAGGGGACACTGGGATGGTCCGGTGCCTGGAGCACCTCAGTACATTGGGGCAAACCCCATCGGGTTGTGGACACGGTGTTGGGGAGGCACGGTGAGGGGTTATGGCCCTGCGAGGTCTATGAGGGTGTATATTATTCTCAGTATTGGTTCTAAGAGGTGTATAGTAAAACTGTTCTTCTTTACACGTGTGCATTTTTTATTGTCATGTAACGGGTTTCATTCCACACAGTGGAATGCTGTACAGGTGGAGGCGCTACCGAACACCAACTCAGGTGCACCCCAGGCTCCCAGCAACGGAGGCTCAGGTTTCCTGTGAGCCACAGGTATCACACCGCACCACATACACCGTAGCCACACATCTCCCAGGGGGTGGGTGAAAGTGCGCTATATTAGATTGACAATTTTGGTGATTTTTCAGGCGACATTTTTTTTGTAACAATTTTCTAAAAAAAAAATCTATTTTAGTGCAGTACAGCTTGAAAAAGAGATGTAAAAAATTTTTTTGATGCTTATTTTTTGCTGCAAACCTGGAGAAATTCCATATTTAAATGATGTGTCTTTTATCTCCCTTTTGTCCTTAACAAAAAAGGATCCCCCACAGACAGTTAAAAATACTTTTGTTTTACAAATTGTCTTTAATTGTCCTTTTTTCCTAATTTTTTCCCTTTTTCTACCGGTCTAGAAACAACAGATTTACATGACCCCTCTCTAGAGCAGCGGTGCGGAAATTGGGGGGGCGCAGGATTTTTCTGGGGGTCGCGAGCGGTTGCAGAGGCCCCGCGCTCTTCCCTGAGGCATCTAAATTAAATGACGGGGCCGCGTGAGGTCTCTGCAACTTCAACTTACCGGGATTCAGCCGGCTTCTGGTCCCATCGCCACGACAACATGGTGTCAAATGACGCCTCGGGGTCATGTGATGTGACGCATCATCATGGAAACGCCTCATTTGACGCTAGGTCACTGGGGAGGGGGGGCGCAGTCTCTGGAGCCGGCACACAGGGGGGGCGCAGCAAAAAAACTTTGTGCACCCCTGCACTAGAGGACACAGGATAATCCGATATTCCCCTGGGTACATCATCATCAAACCCACCCCATACAACATTGTCCTGTTCAGGTTTTGAGGCAATATCAGTGTCCTGGGCATGATCGGTTTTGGCACTAAGCCCAGAAATGTGTCCCATTATCTTGGGTACTTTGCGCCGAGCTCGGCAAATTACCGCAAGTACCTTGTGGGCAGTTAAGTTCTCGGTCGCCCGTCGCTCCCAGGCCTTGCCACGAGCACAGTACTGCAGCAAAAATGGGTCTTCACGCCTTCACTCACCGGATCAGAGGTTACAGCTGTCCATATCCGCTCCTGGCCGAATCCTTATAAGGACACCCTCTCGCGGATGCACCGGGCGAAGAGTGTGGGGGCTTTCGCAGGTGAGTGTAAGGAACAGAATCAAATCTAGGGTTTAACCCCCCCGCCCCCCTTGTCGTTGCAGCTTCGCTTGTTACAGGTTTGCTCATGTCCTCAGTGGCAGGTAGTTGGCTTGACACACACAGGCCCGTGGTAGACACAGTGTAGACACAGGGTCTGAATCCCTGTCTCTGCATATGACCAGTGAGTTGCTACAGCAACCTCAGCCTTTTATCCGAATGGGCTAGTCTGCTCCTCCCCTCAGCCTTGCTGACCAGATGGTCTAGTCCCCAGGCTATGTTGTACCAGAATACACTGGGCACTTCCTTCCAATCAACACGGCTGAGTGAGTACGTTCCTATTACTCCTACTGGCAAGGCCTCATCCTTTTCACCGCTCTTAACTACAAGCCATCTATAGAGAGCATCTCTCCCAACACAACATTACACCACAAGTGCCTGTATTTACTGCTGCTTTTCTAATAAAGTGAAGAAAAATATAACAGGGACTTGGTGTCTTGAAAAGAGGCTGAGTTGAACCTATCTGGGCTATTCATACCAACATGATGGCCTCAGAATTAGTGAAAAGGAAGACTGTGTGTCTTGGAGATTACGACAAAGGAGTTGCTACTTATAGACTTTATGCTAACACAGAGCAGTCTCTGCAGACTGACAAGCAGCAGCCTTACTAACAACAATCAGCTTGCACTCGACACAGCCTGCAGCAGTAAGATATCAGCTTACACTGACACAGCCAGCACAACAAACTGCAAACAAGGCAGCAGACTTGCAGCAGACAGTGCATCTACAACAAACTTGATGTCTTTCTCTGTTTGAGTCACGCTCTGCCAGCTCCATACCCATGCCGCACGGTCCCCACGCTCTGCGCCATCAAGGGCCACGCTACCGGACACCCGCCATGGACAGGGTCAGAGCACCGGACCCCTGGAGATGACAGCTACCCTCGCTGAATGCTGCAGGACACCGCTCGGCATCATCTGAGACAGTCGCCATCGCTGACGCAGGTAAAGACTACACGCCACACGCACTGGCTAAAGGCCTACACACACCTACAGCATGGCAGAACTCAGATCCTCACAGACATCAACGCAGGAGAGTGACCACCCAGACACAGAGACGCAGCACAAATGCAAAAGGGCGCAGGAGACGCAAGGCCTCACTAAACAGGACAGTCACACTGGCACAAAAGGCCGCGAAAAATATGAGAATGACATTGAAGCGCACGCGCGTCTAAACTAGAGTGGCCTGGGAAACAACCACGCTTGGCATACACAATGTCGCCGGCACTGGCAATTCGCAACAGCTCGAGCAGGCATAACTCCATTAAAGATAGACAACTCATGCTACCAAGGGCTGTCAGAGGGCATACGTCACTTATTGGCCAGGCGCTAACACCGGCGAAAGCTTCAAGAAAGGGACATACAGCACCAATATTGACTTGACACGTGACAGCAGCGTGCGAAACCGCCATCGCAGATGCCCAAAGAGAGAGAAAGAGCCTCCTCTCTGGAGATACGCATCACAGCGCTAGTGTGCAACAGGCACTCGTCAAGGTCAGCAAGATCAGCGCAATCTAAGTGTTGTGCAAGTGCAAACGCTATCAAGGCGCGAGCACCACCGCAGACGGCCGCACGTGGCAGGGTGAATGAGTGGGCGGACAGAGGCAGCGTAAGGGCAGAAGAAAAGAGAGGCGCAGTAGAAGAGAAGAGCCGAATGACGCCGACCGCGCCCGCGACGCGCCACCCCCGGCCAATGCCGCCGCCGCAGCGCCGACGCGGTAGCTGCCGCCTTTGCCACCGCTACCATATGCCGCCGTCGCGCCACCGCCGCGCTGCCAATGTACGGGGGACCGCCAGTGCCGCCGTGCCAGAGAGAGCCGATACTGGAGGCGGATCTAGAAGCTCTAAGCAACAGCAGAGGACGCCGATGCCGCCTTAAGCATCAAGACGATAGTCATTTAGAAGAGCTGGCGACAGGACGGGCGGGGAGCAACGTTCAAGGACAGATAGCCTCAGAGGATCCAGCCAACGACGCATGAACGACTACGTGAGGAGCTCTCTCACAATTTTAAACACCAGGCATCCTTCAACAGCGGGGGGAGTAACTCCCCATCACACCGAAGACGTGCTAGGTCCACGAGGAGATGACGCTGCTCCTTCAATGGTACATGAGACTGCTGGGATAACCACAGCCGCAAAACAGTGACCCATACGCCAGCGCGAATGGTGCACCACAACAGCCTAGTACACCCACGTGAACAACAGCCCCTCACACTGACCAGCAGTCATCACGCGACCCTCCCAGCAACTACTTCAGAACGGACCAACACGCCGATGCCTCAGGCCGACAGACATAGCCACAAATACATGATCCGGCGGTGACCTGCTGCAAACAGGATCACCACTTTGACGACCGTCCTGAGAACTACCGGACGTGGAGTTCACGTTCAAGGATGCAATCAACAGCCTGGGCTTTTCAGCAAGGGAAGAGCTCAACCTGCTATCCAAATGGCTGGGAACGAATCCAAGGAGCACGCGACAGAGATCTCGGACGGCAAACGCGAACCACCCCAAGAGGTCTTGACCTAGTGTGGGAAAGGCTAGAAGAGTGCTACGGTAGCCCCGAAACAGTCGAGGATTCGCTCTTCAAAAGAGTCGACAGCTTCCCAAGTCACAGCTAGAGACTACTCGAAGTTACGAGAGCCGGGGACTGCTGCCAAAGAGCTGGATGTTGCAAGAAAAAGACATTCCCTACAGGTCTCAAATGTCCAGACTCAGTCGTGGAGTGAGACCCATCTTGAGAAGAGATACCCTCAACTCCAAGAAAGGTGGATTTCAAAAGGCTCCAATACAAAAGGAGAAGCAAGTCGCCTTCCCCCATTCTCATTCTTCTTGAGCTTCATCGTGAAGCGCGCGAAGGGACAAGGAATGGTCCCAGTTTCATCTTGGGTGCGCAAACCACACACAGTGCAAGCAGCCGGAGGAAGAAGAGAAGACCAGTGGCGAGATACGGAAAACTCAAACACCACATCTCGGCCACAGGACGGACGGGCTCCCACGACCCAACTACTAACAGATCAGTCGGTCGCCGGAGACGAGAACCAAGGGACCTAAACAGGGAATGTCCCATACACAAGAAGCCACACCCACTTAACAGGTGCTTTGGGTTCAGGATGAAGTCCCCTAGAGGAAAGCAAGAGTGTACTCGGAAATTCAGAGATTTGCTTCAGGTGCTGCTGTCCACGACTCACCTAGCCAGAGACGTGTAAAGAAGAAATCAAATGTGCAGTGTGCAAAAGTGACAAGCACGTAACATCTTTACATCCAGAGGCGTGACACTCCACCAATCAACAACCCATCCTCCGTAGAGGAGCATGGCGGGGAAGGAGGAGAAGGAGAGCCAACAATCTGTCACGTCTCAGCGCACGGAGGATTGCGGAAAAGGAAATGACAAAATGTCCGCTCCAAAATATGCCTTGTCGCAGTGACACCCAGGGACAACCTGAGAAGGCTATTCGGATTGTAGGCAATCCTCGACTCAAAGCAAACACAGATCATTGGCGAAGACGAGTTCTTCAACTTATTCAATCACAAGACAATGCCTCACACTACACCTCAGAACCTGTTGCAGGGTCAACTGAGAAACAGGGAGAAGAGCAAGCGGTTACGTCATACGTTCAGTGGATAAACAGAGTGAAGATAGCTCTCCCCACACTATCGAGTGCAACCACATGGCCAAAACAGGGACGAGATTTCCAACCACCAACGTGGCACCGCCCCTCTACCCTTAAGGAATCGCCTCTGGGTTTTGCTGAAACCTGTCTTACAGAACCTTCCAGGCTTTAGGACAACTTCCCTTGAACTGCAATCAAGAATCACCGCTTCTTTGACCTCCTATGCCACTCTGTCTCATTGGCTGTCTGTTCTATAATCTCTGCCCGCCCACCAGGAAGTTGGCTGAACATAGACTTATCTAGTAACTTGTTTGCCACAGGCGTGTTTGGTCCGCCCTGCCTTCTGTCATAGTTCTCCGTTACTAGCAGATCTCCGCCGCGTGGCCGCGGGTTACACGGAAGCCTCAGTGTTTCTTGTTACTGTCTGCAGTACCTGTTCCCTGCCTTCCAGTCTCGCAAGGGCCACTCGGTGCTTCCTGTTAACTGCTGCATATCTCCATTGCAGAGGCATGCACGTTGTCCTTGTTAACCTGCGCAATCTCCGCTTCCAGTGTGCTTCCGCCTACTCAATTGTGTACCCGGTAGGGGTGGTTGTCGGATGATTACTGGATCCCTATCTCTCCTGCAGCGGCTGCATCGGTGCTTCCTGATACTGCTGCATACTCTCCCATTGCAGAGAGCTGCATCGTGTTCCTGTTACCGCGCCTGAATCTCCTGCTCCAGTGGTCTCACACTACTCACAGCTGTACCGCTAGTGGGGTGCTGTTTTGTGCTGACGCACTGGATCCCCCGTTCCTGTCTACTTGGAGCACCTCGCTCAAGGTCTGTTGCCGAACCCCCAGCATGGAGTATGTTACCACAGCCTTTTCCTATCTGAACCCGGCTTGTCCACGGATTATCATGCCTTCTCCAGTCCCTATCGGTGATACGTATGACTACGAACTGCGAACATCGGATACAGCCTGCTGCGCCAAGGTCAGTGTATATCTATCCCCACCTCAGCCCGCGGTCGGTCCAGGTTTGTGGTGAGCACGTACGTTAACACACCGCACCTCAGAGGAATAGCCGAGCTACATCCTGCCGGTGTTGAGAACAAGGCGCCAAAGATCTTGCTGCTGCTCGGTAGGGACATCTCTGAGGGTACATAAGTCCGTAAACAGCGTAACGGACCCCCCAACGCCACATACGCCCCAAGACTTGACCAGGATGGGTGATAGTAGGCAACGTGTGCACTGACAAATGGCACGGACAAGACTATGTTGACGCCCACAGAACGGTGATAACAGAAGTGTGGACACACATCCCTCTCTGAACCATGTCTTGGCCATCTCCAAGTGACAGGAGGGCCAAGTGAAGAGAAGAGACAAGGTCCTACCTGAGATACAGAAAGAACATCCTCACATCAGGGGGATGTGACAATGGCCTAGGATGCTAGTGTTCAGACAACCAAGGATAACGAGTCGAACTCCACCGAGGGAAGAAAGTAACCCCTGAAGGTGACCGACAAAAGGACTCTCCCAAAGAGAAAGAAACAATCAGACAGTTCCCTTGAGAGAATAACACAGCTGAGACGCCCAGCCATTCCTCCCCACAGAGTATCAAGCGACAAGGCAGCCAGCTGTCACGGCTGGCATAGCCGCAAAGATTGCGCCCTGCAGGTGAAGCCACAGTGGCAAAAAGAACTGTCCTCCTGCATGTCAAAAAAGAGACAGTCGCAGAGACATTTCACAAAGGGATTACAAGGGGACAAAAGAGACGTTTTCGTCCTGGTCTAGGAGGAAACAACCGTCTGACGGCAGTCAACAAAGAGACACAAAGGAGTATCACCAAAATACGTGGAGACGTTCTCGTGCAAGAGGAATCGAACCAATGACTTAGGGTGCACACGTTCCAGAACACAAGGGACGACAGACAAGCAAACACCATTGAGGGGAGATAGAGGATTCTGATGTTAACGTTCAGGAGCTCGTCAAAGGGATCCGGCGCAGTGGTGTGAACCCCGCTACCATTCCATTCAACAAGAAGGCGCCTCCCAAACAATGAGGGAGGAACATGCCATCTCAGGTTCACTTCGCACCTCTGCGAACTCCAAGAGAACGCGGAGAAAAAAACAACTTTGTGGCCTTCATCCAGAAGATATTCCTTACCGGCACGCAAAGCCAGCACCTCTAATAAAGGTGATAGAATGTTGGTACCTCCAATCATCTGGGTCTACCACCCTCAGGAACCCGATCAAATCTGTGTAGTGTTCAGCCCCAGTGCTCAGATCCAGGGAGTCTCCCCGAAACGGCCCTCTTTACTGGATAGATTCGACAACTAGTCTTCCAGGAGTGGTCGATCCACTTCCGCAAGGAGCCAAAAGCCATCCTCTTCTGCCAAACGCCAGGTGTAGGTGACAGGCTGCCACAACTGGCATACCTACAAGGGATGCACTCTGGAGGTAAAACTACAGAGACAAAAGGACTGTTCTTCCGTAAGTTCAAAAAGAAACAGTGCCAGAGACTTTCACCAAGAGAGACACTGTGGTGCACCCAGCTACCTGGAGCGGTGCATCCAATTTGCATCCTTGCCAAGAACCTTTGCCAAGGGACTTTGAAGCCAGTGATGCCAGCCGGGTATAACTGCTATGGGACATGGACTTTTGCATGTTTATATTATTTGCATTGCACATATGTTCCACATACTTTATATTAGTGGTATCTCAGATACCAGACGGGGAGTGTCATGGAACAAGAATCACATCTCTGTGCACCTCCCCCTTTCCTTTGCAGCTTCTGCTTGTTAGTTTCTCATTCCCAGCTGCATGTATTTTGCTCTGTACACACACACAGTGCCCGTGTGTTAGACACAGTGTTAGACACAGTGTTGCAATCCCTGTCTCTGCATTATGCCAGTGAGTTGCTACAGCAACCTCAGCCTTTCTATCAGAATGGGCTAGTCTGCTCTCTCCCCCTCTGCCTTGCTGACAGATGGTCTGTCCCCAGGCTATCTTGTTACCCAGAATACACTGGCACTTCCTTTTCATATTCAACACTGGCTGAGTGAGTACGTTCCTATTTACTCTCTACTGGCAAGGCCTCATCCTTTTCACCTGCTCTTAACTACAAAGCATCCATAGAGAAGCACTCTCCCAACACAACATTACACCCACAAGTGCCTGTATTTACTGCTGCTTTTCTAATAAAGTGAAGAAAATATAACAGGACTTGGTGTGCTTTGAAAAGAGGGCTGAGTTGAACCTATCTGGGCTATTCATACCAACATGACTCTGGCCTCAGAATAGCAGGAAAAGAAGTACCGGCCGGTGCCTCCAAGATGGACGCCTCCGCGGGAACCAGCTGTGCTGATGCATCTTCACCTCTCTGCTGGGCTGATGCAGTCTCATGGATCTCCCGGCCGGGAGCAGGCACCTCCGACGCCTGTTAGCAGTTGAGAAGAAGAGGACCGCAGGGACTTTACCATATAGCTGGTGGCTATCTGTATGTAGCGGGCCCCTCGTACACCACCAGCGACGGCAAAAAGGGTCCATCTTCCCCGATTACCTTGGCAGGTAAGTCGCACTTGTATTCACAGGTGAGTTCAGAATTGGGGAAGCACGGTTCCCCTCTAGCCTCAGCTTCCAGAGAGCTCGCTCCCAAGTCAGCACACCATAGGCCATAGTCCCGGCAGTAGCCCACGTCCATGCATCACCGATCCGCAGACAGCTTTGCTCTTCCCATGGAGAAGCATGCTCCATGAGCTTTTGTAGCCCACAGATTAGGTCATAGAAGCCCCTTACTTTCGTCGGGTTGGGCACAGGTTGAGGCGGCATCTGTTGCTGGAGGTATGGTACACCACACCTCTTACAGCGGGACTTGGCTTCCAATTCCCAGCCAGGGCAGTCGCATAGTGGGCAGACACATTGGAGAAAGCCCTTCCCAGTTTTCACCGCCAGGAGTCCTCCTGGTAGCACATAGTGGATAGCGACTTGTTCAGCCATAGTGTTGCAGAAAACAGGGAGCAAGCCTAGTATAGGTCTTCACCCACTCAGTCACCACGTGCATCGGCAGGGTGCGGTAGCTGCATCCGGCTATGCCCATCGTGGTGTCACTCCGGTCAGGATTGGAGAGAGTAGAATGGTTAGGTACTTGCCGAGGTCTGAGGTAGGAGCCGGTAGAATGGTCAGTGTCCATTTAGCCATGGTCAGGGGTTGGAGCCAGTAGGAGCGAAGAGGTCTGTAAGCCGTGGTCAGGATTGGAGAGATGCGGAAGGTCAGAGGTAAGCCGGGTCTGTAGGCCAGAAGTGCGGAGTCCAAAGTAATAGCCGTGTCGTAACACAGGAGGTCAATCTGAAACAAGGAACTAGGAGACAAGGCAGGACAAGTAACCAGGAAGTGGGAGAACAAAGCTAACTGGAACTATGCTCCGTCAAGTGGCATAGCTGAGCACATATGGGAAAGCATGACCAATGAGAGAGGGGGCGGAGTGGAGGCGCGGCCTCCGCGGAGGCACAGATAGGAGGAGAGACACAGGAGACAGGTGGGCATAATAAAGAGAGTTGACACACAGCTTGGGAGCGGTGCACACGCATCACGTGTGCGCGCCGCGCAACGTTGATGCGCGTCGCAAGCGGGGTATGGAGCCAGACTCCGCGACGTCAGAAAAGCTCCTGCAGGAGTGCGCGCTGTAAGGACAGAGGGGTTGCGTGAGACGTCAGGTAAGGAGGGAGTGCGCCACGGGGGTTGCACTCCCCGATTCCTTACAATGGCTACCTATATATTTTATATATATTTTTTTTTATTGTTTATTCATCTATATACATTCACATTCATTCATTGGATTCACATGGTTTTATTTGGTTGGTTCTTCCCGTTTGCATAGTGGTTCATGCAAGTACTTTAATAATCTCTTTGATGCATTTTCTGTTGAACTGCGTAATTTGAAGGACCCTATCACTAGTACCTCTATGGTCATTTACATATTTATTTTTTCAAGTAAATGTTGTTAATTTATACTTATATTATATAGTATAATTTATATCTTGTTAATTTATACTTATATTTATACTTATATTATTATTTATACTTAATATATAAGTATAAATTATAATTTAAGTAATAATCCCCGAAGAACAGGGCATTACTGGCCAATAATGCCCTGGCTGGAAGAGTTGAAGGCCTGAGGCGAAGCCGAGGGAATATAACCAAGCCAGGGCATTTTTGGCCAGTAATGCCCTGTTCTGAGGGGATTATTACTATTATAGGCTAAATGTAGGCTTATTTCATAAATAATAGACACTTTTGTATTGTTATGTAGATTTTTTTATTAAAATAAAATGGTAAATACATGAAACCACCTCTATATACGCTTACACTGCAGATATCTATATCCACACACTGCCACCCCCTCTGTGTACACACACACACACACACACACACAACACAGCACCTCTACACACAACACAGCAGATCTACACACACACACAAACTGCTGCTAAACACACACAACAGCACACCACACACAACACAGCACCTCTAAACACACAGCAGCTCTACACACACAAGCACACCACACACCTCTACACTCACAACACAGCAGCTCTATACACACAACACAGCAGATCTACACACACACACAAACTGCTGCTAAACACACACAACAGCACACCACACACAACACAGCACCTCTACACACACAGCAGCTCTACACACACAAGCACACCACACACCTCTACACTCACAACACAGCAGCTCTACACACACACAACACAGCAGCTACACACACACACACACACACACACACACACACACACACACACACACAACACAACAGCTCTATACACACACACACACAGCAGCTCTACACACACACACATACACACACACACCACAGCAGCTCTACACACACACACACACACACACACACACACCCCACAACATCACACAACACAGCACACAACATCTCTAACAACTGCAACATACACACACACACACACAACACAGCAGCTCTACACACACAAACTCTGCTGCTACACCCATAAACACTACTGCTGACACTGACACACACACACTGGAGCTCTATACACACACACACAGCAGCTCTATACACACACACATCAGCTCTACACACACAACACAGCCGCTCTACACACAACACAGCCGCTCTACACACAACACAGCCACTCTACACACACATACAACAGCACAACACAACACACACACTGCTGCTGCTATACCCATAAACACTGCTACTGACACACACAAACACACACACACTGAAGCCACAATAAAAAATGCAGCCACTTACTAAACTTTGCAGAATCTCTCCTCCCCAATTCAACTGAATCTGGTCAGAAAATCTCAGTCAGCTCGGGAGGGAGAGGAGTCAACCCGTGGCTGATACTTCGTTACAAATCCCCTGCCCTGTCTCAGAGCTGTTACTTCATTCTGACCAATCCCATGCCCTGTCTCAGCTGTTCTGAAAGCTGATTGGCTGGAAAGACACACATTTGAAAATTACACATTGCAAGCTGCTAAAATTCCAGGCATTACTGATTGGATAATGCCCGGAATTTTAACCAATCAGAGTGCAGGGTTTTCAATAATGCCCGGAATTTTACTGCTTTAGCCTATAATATAATTTATACTTATGATTATATTTATATATCATATATTTTCTGTTATATATGTTTTTTGTACCAGTATACATTTTATTTTCGGTACACTTATATATTTACGGGTATTAATTTGAGCACATTCAATATTTTACTCCCGTCATGTCCTAGTATAGTCACGGTCATCCTATCGGTGTTAGTTTCTTCCTACTGTAGCCAGGTCACCTGATGGCTACTATTCTGCCCTTGGGCTGACAGTAAACCCTGTTACAATCAGGTTGCCAGTAGTTGGTATGGGTTTTCCCCCCTCCCCTTTGGTACTGCACTTGAGTGTCAGCAGGGGGTGGTACATCCTGTTGTAGCTGGGACAACGGGGTGCCCGCCTCCTGACTGTACTTAAGGGCAGGACCGTCCTAAACTTAGTGGTTGTTCCTTCCCTCTGAGGAAGGCAGGTCACACTCCTGGGAGCCTGAGATTGGGGCCTTCCCTTGTGCTCTTCCCTCTGGGGGAGAGTGAGTGTGGACAATACCTCTGCCTCTACTAGGGAGGTGGGGAAGAGCTAGGATGGCTGCGGGGGCCCTTGGCCTGTAGTGACGGTCCAGGGACCATCTCCAGCGAGAGCTGAGAGTACTGCATCCAGAAGACTGTCATGTAACTGTTCTGTACAGAGTGAATAAACCGTTCCTGTTGTTATATACCTCCTGCCTGGTGCGTGACCTTACTGGGGGGGAGAGGTAATAAGTTCTTCTGTGGGAGATCACCTTCAGCTCCTGGAGCCTATGGCAGATGGAGGCGCTGCACTGCTAAAGAGATATGTGGGGTATGAACCCCAGAAGCCTGTTCCTGTGTCCCCACTACCATCGGTGGACGACTCAGCCCTCCTGTGGTATATGCACCACACACCGTGTAATGGCCCCTATCTGCGATCGGGTGGGGGAAACACCGTTACACTACTGACCAGTCACAGTGAGGTATTGTGACCTTAAGTATCCAGACAGCACATAGAACAGGTATTCCCCTTGATGAAGTCAGACGAGTACTGACAAAACACGTAGGGTCGTGCGTCATCACGCTACTTTGTCTCAGGGCACTTTAAACGTGAGGATTTCCCCGCCAGCACAAGCAAGCGGACCAGCGTTCCTTTCGATTGCTGAGGACCAGATTTTACAGCAGTATAGGAGCCTCTAGGAGCGATTGTGTTCGGGCTCTTGAACCACGGTGACTGGAAGATCTTTTGGTTCTTCTCCCGTATGGCTAGATTATCTGATTCCTAACCTCCAGTGCCAGAGTGATTCTACAGACTCTGCTACCATCACTGCTCTACTGGTTCACATCAGCCGGTCCGGGTGTTTTGATTGATATTTCTATGCTTGTTTATATCTGACAAATCGTGCGTGGGCATTTGTTGTTCCGTTTTTTAATCAATTGTTATTTTTATACATTTACGCACTATGGAGGGTGCGCTCTTCCTTTCTGTTTATATATATATTATATATGTATATACATACACACACACACATATGTGTATAGAGGTATATGTGTATATATATTGCGTGTATATATATATATATATATATATATATATTAAAAAGATCACTTGTGAGCACATTCACATGTCTTAGACAGATCTGCAACCCTGCTTTTCACCATTATGTCCCAGGACATACTTGAAAACGAGAGGTAACTCTCAATGTATTACTTCCTGGTAAAACATCTTATAAATAAATTATCACCTAGCAAACAGTGCTTCCACTGCGGTAAGGGATTCTGGGAAATGACATGCAAATGACCACACTGTGTCACCTTTTGCCTGAAATCCATTTTTACATGGAACCCTTATAAGCTAATGCTCACTTTTTATATATCCCGCACACAGCAGCACAGAAAAGGGCGGCACTCACAAAACACGTGTTAACTTCGCCAGGGTGCAATAAAACTAATGTAAATAGCCCGGGGAAATAAGCTCTCACAGGCAGTTTAAATAAATGCAGAGTTTACTTTGACCCCCAAAGGGGGAAAGAGAAAGAGGGGAGGGAAGAGAGAAAGGGGAGGGGGAGAAGGAAAGAAGGGAGGGGGAGAGAGAAAGAAG